>JALPQI010022850.1:0-21197 GCA_025490895.1 Thaumatotibia leucotreta
CACCCATCAACATATCATGTAAACACAAGGGGAATTTGAAATTAGTGTTCTTTTTCGAACTGACAGCATACCCAATTGCAACTGTAAGATTGACCAAAAAGTTTGTTCAAGGGATTTGCTTCAATAATATTGACGCAAGTCATTCATTCATTCACTATATTTTTTGCAATTAGTTCTTCATTTGAATGTGTGTTTAATCATTCACTTCAACTCTGGTGAAATTACCCATATCATGGTGAAATTGGTGAAACTCATGTGTGTGGTAAAAGAGTTGTAACTCCCACCCGAGCTCGCCCAAAAACAAGAATACTCGTTCATTTTTTGAATCGTTCATTCATTCGCTCTTCCGTTTATTGCGACAGCAGATCGGCTGGCTAACTTATATTGGAAAACTTTAACAGAGCATCCATACAATTTCAAAGCATATAATTGTTTACGAAATGGATTTTTCCAATCAAATCTGGGCATTTTGTGTCTACTATGTTTTTTAGGTTTGCTCAATCCTGTTGAATGTCATTTTGTAACTGAAATTGATTTTATGTACATAGCTACCTTACCTGCGTATCTACATGTATAAAAACCATAAGGATAGATTGCAAAAAAAAGTGCATAGTGAACACGTTCACTGCGGTAGGGGGTCTTTCGACCCCTTATAAAGTATGCTTAATTAGAAGTTGAGCTAATTGCAGCAACGAAGGTGTTAAAGGCCATTAATGAAAACATAAATTTTACATCATAATTTTTGTGTTACGAAGTTCAATTTTGCATAACAACTTGTGGCAGTGAAAAAAGGAGCAAATTCAAAGTTTATATGAGTGATCAATAAACGCACCTATATTTTTTAAATATGACTCCTTTTTCTACAGCCAAAGGTTGTTTGCAGAGTACACTTCTTTCACTTGTTGTCATTGTTTAGACAAGTTGCCAATCGCTAGCGCTTAATCGTCAATCGTAAACGAAAGGCATCTAACTGTCTTTGTCGCACTAATAAGAAAGAGTGACAGAGAGGGAACACTACGATACGCTACTAAGCGTTAGCGATTGGCAACTTGGCTAAGCACCCAGGGCCAGGGCCCGTAATTTTCATGCCGATGACATCAATTTGACGTCACGCTCCATTTAGGGTGATCCGAAATAGTTTTATTGTTCATAATCATTAGTCTTCAATCATTTTAATCACGTAAATTGGTATAATAAATACATTATTTTTGCAATCGACTCATAAAAGAAAACTACTAATTATATCATAATTATGTATAACACCAATTAACATTCAATTAGTATTTTTTGAAGGTTTAGAAAATTAGATGAAATTCTTTTAAGGTAATCCAAATCGCTTATCAGCATCACAATAAAACAAAAGGCGATCGGTCTCCAGCAGCCTAAACAAAAATGATCAGCATCCCCACTATATTTTATTAGGGTATGACAGAAGTGAGAAGGGATGTTTTTGCAATATCGCTCAATGGACGCTGGGCCATTTCTTTTATGGCATTTTGAGCGCTCGCCCTTTGCCTAAACGGGTTGTCATAAATCAACATTTTTATTCCCTGCGTGTTTAGGGTTTGCGTCACTATATTTTTATTTGCGGTAATTTACAGGGATGTCTTGTCCTGTTTATGGCTTTATGGCATTATTTATAATTTTGTTGGTAGCGTAAATAATGGACGCTTTTCAAGCTCTTTTATAGTGGATCTCGAGGGACCTGGAGTAATTTAGTACTTAGTTTGTACAAAAGTATGTTAAGAAGTGAGGTAAGGTCAGCGTCAGCAATAAAAATATGTGAATATGGCTAGTTTGTGTATTTAAAACTCCTAGTATATTATAAGTATATATATATATATATATCTGACTATAATACATGGCTTAGTTCGTTAAATAGAAGCCTTGATTGAGCGAGACTAAGTCAATTTGGTTAAAAATAACCATTCTTTGACATAAATAACAAATAAATATCTTGAGACATCTTACACAAATCGACCTAGTCTCACGGTAAGCTCAATTAAGACTTGTGATGTGGGTACGAGGCGATGATTTGTATAATAGATAGATAGATACATACATAGACAGCCATGACCAAGGAACAAATATTTGTGATAAATAAATACACAAATAACGCCCTCGTCGGGATTCGAACCCGGATAATATTGATGATGGGCAGCAGCGTCATTATAGTGAACTCTTTACTGCTATCGCCAATCCGCGAAATAATATTAGGGGCCTACGTCCAGCATTGAACGTCCTATTGAGATAGGCTGATGATGTGAAGTAAAGTCTGAATTTTTATTATTTTCGTTATTTATTAAATGCAACATCACGTGTATCCCCCAAAAACTTGTTCCCACCGCTTTCAGACACTTGTGGGAAAGTGGATGAATCCCGTTGAACAATATCCCGTTTCCGCGCCGCTTTCGGCGTGCGGGGCGCAAAGCGCAAACTTCGCGGCGCCTGCTATTAATTTCCCGATGCGGTGGATGATAAAATTTCCCTGTAGAGGTAATATGGTACAGAGTGATAAAACAGCCATTACAAAGTTAAAACAAAACACTTAATATTATCTTCGGTTACCGCGAGGATTACTCATGAAATAAAACTATGAAAACGGATAAACTCGCGTATATTAACTAATTTTAACGACGTTTCGAACACTTTACAGGGATCGAAAAAATAAAATTAGTTAATATACGCGAGTTTATCCGTTTTCATAGTTTTATTTCAAAAAAACACTTTTTAAATATTATTAGATGTCATATACACCGTGTTTTATTGATTTATGTTAAATTAAACGGAAGCTTATTTAGGTAAATAAAATTAAAGAAAAAAAACCTTTTTAAAAACAAGCTTTTATTATTTATTTATAAAATGAACTAAAAAGTTAAAAATAAATTAACTCTAAAAAGAAATATAACACTTTGTAACTTGATTGTAACCTTTAACAAAAAATAAGCGTCTTCGTCTAGGACAAAATTATTCCATATTGTACAAATTTATTTAATTTTAACAATAAAACTTTTCACCATACATAATTATTCAATCTCGTCCCCCCTCTTTATCATAGTCCTTATTTATAAATGAAAGCGTGTTACATTTAATACAACACAACATTTTCCTCAAGCTATCACAATGTAACACGCTTTCATTTATAAATGGAGACTATGATAAAGAGGGGGGACGAGATTGAATAATTATGTATGGTGAAAAGTTTTAGTGTTAAAATTAAATAAATTTGTACAATATGGAATAATTTTGTCCTAGACGAAGACGCTTATTTTTTGTTAAAGGTTACAATCAAGTTACAAAGTGTTATATTTCTTTTTAGAGTTAATTTATTTTTAACTTTTTAGTTCATTTTATAAATAAATAATAAAAGCTTGTTTTTAAAAAGGTTTTTTTTTCTTTAATTTTATTTTTAACTTTTTAGTACCTCTATTTTTAATTCGAGATTTACTACGACGTAGTTCGCAGCGCGTAGCAGCGTTATTCCGTTATTAGTCCGTGGGCTAGTCGGCCTGAAATTAGAAAACGGTATAATTTGGGGGTACCAAGTGTCCTTTTCACAGTAGTTAGACATATTCATAAGGATGTTAAAAAAGTATGATAGACATCTCAAAGTGGTAGCTAATAGGCATACAGGCTATTTCAAGATTTCCGTTGTATGACAGGTATGGTTAAAATTAGGAAGTACAAATTTTCCTTTTCACGGCTGTTAGGTAAGCTTATAAAAACGTCAAAAATGCAAGATTGCCATTTATAAGTGCTACCTAACAAAAATGGGGGCCAATCAAAGATGGTGGATTCAGGCCGACTAGCCCACGGACTATATGAAGTCCGTAGTTCGTTCACATGATATGTAATATGTACTGATTTAAATATCAATAATGTTGAATTTATGTAATCACTTGTTAGTTATTTGTAACGTTTCTCATTCTATCCATTTCTTTTAATGCATCAACATTACAAGGTTTCTTCGACGTCAACTTGGAGCAGTCAAGTTCTTCGATTTGAAGACCTGCTAAATACCTAACTCGGCTTAAAGCTACATAAGCTTGACCAGCCGCGAACAATTTGAAGCCTAGATAAATAACAGCATGATCTAAAGTAGTTCCCTGCATTTTATGCACAGTTGAAGCCCAAGACAAGACAATCGGGAGCATTCTTCTTTCAGCTGTGCCGTGATTAAATTTAGCAGGAAATTGAACTGATTTAGGGTGTATTATGTGAATGCCATCGTTACCAAAGTCTACGCGAACCGATGGTACATCGCTATCGTAAAGTTGAGCACGTGTGTAATACGGCCATATGATTTCAGTGATGTGACCTATTGCTCCATTCACAAGTCCTTTAACAACGTCAACGTTAGACCTCAACATAACTTTAGCACCAACAAATATTTCTAGTTCTTTTGGAAGACCTCCTGTTTTGTTAATAACCGTGTGTATAATTTTATTAATATCAATCTGATCATTCTTTTTTGATCCATCAATTAATTGATTTTGTGCTATTATTTTAAACATTTGTGTATTATTCTTCCTAAAATGTTCGAGAACGGCTGAATTATGTTTATTGACCTGCTGATTCGTTGGGTAAATACGTAGAGCTTTTTCAATCGGAGACTCGTCAAGACGAATCAAACGAGACCAAACTCGATGGGGTTGCGTCGTTTAATTACGGAGTTCCTATGGCCACCTTCCGGCTCCAACATCAGACCCTGGTTACCATATAGTATCAAAGTACTCGTCAAGACTAATCCAATGAGCCCAAACTCGATGGGGTTGCGTCGTTTAATTACGGAGTTCCTATGGCCACCTTCCGGCTCCATCATCAGACCCTGGCGACCATATAGTATCAAAGTACTCGTCAAGACTAATCCAATGAGCTCAAACTCGATAGAGTTGCATCGTTTAATTACGGAGTTCCTATGGCCACCTTCCGGCTCCATCATCAGACCCTGGTTACCATATGGTATCAAAGTACTCGTCAAGACTAATCCAATGAGCTCAAACTCGATAGGGTTGCATCGTTTATTTACGGAGTTCCTATGGCCACCTTCCGGCTCCATCATCAGACCCTGGCGACCATATCGTATCAAAGTACTCGTCAAGACTAATCCAATGAGCTCAAACTCGATAGGGTTGCATCGTTTAATTACGGAGTTCCTATGGCCACCTTCCGGCTCCATCATCAGACCCTGGTTACCATATAGTATCAAAGTACTCGTCAAGACTAATCCAATGAGCTCAAACTCGATAGGGTTGCATCGTTTAATTACGGAGTTCCTATGGCCACCTTCCGGCTCCATCATCAGACCCTGGTTACCATATAGTATCAAAGTACTCGTCAAGACTAATCCAATGAGCTCAAACTCGATAGGGTTGCATCGTTTAATTACGGAGTTCCTATGGTCACCTTCCGGCTCCATCATCAGACCCTGGTTACCATATAGTATCAAAGTACTCGTCAAGACTAATCCAATGAGCTCAAACTCGATAGGGTTGCATCGTTTAATTATAGAGTTCCTATGGCCACCTTCCGGCTCCATCATCAGACCCTGGTCACCATATAGTATCAAAGTACTCGTCAAGACTAATCCAATGAGCTCAAACTCGATAGGGTTGCATCGTTTAATTATAGAGTTCCTATGGCCACCTTCCGGCTCCATCATCAGACCCTGGTCACCATATAGTATCAAAGTACTTGTCAAGACGAATCCAATGAGCTCAATCTCGATATGGTTGCTTCATTTAATTACGGAGTTCCTATGGCCACCTTCCAGCTTCATCATCAGATCAGCTCTATATCACAATAACATTGCATTGTCATCCGATTTATACATGTATTCTAAATTTCAGCTGAATCGGAAACCGGGAAGTGGATCAAATTTAAGTTGCAAGATTTGATTACAGAACGACAGACAACGGGACAGGTGAAACTAAATAAAAGCTTGTAAAAATAATCAATTTCTCTAAGAAACTAGTCTTAACTCTTACTGTTATTGAGTTATTAAGAAAAAAAGTTGAATGACTGAACAAGTTTAGTGTATTGCAACCTTTATCAAATCCTAATGCTACTTATTTTGACGTGTGCCGTCAGTCACCGGAGATCTTATTCTTTAGGTTATCTCGCTGCTTGCCATTACAATTATAAAAGGAAAAAAAAATTACGAAATTAACAAAAGCTGATATACCGGGCCACTTATATTAATGTTCCAAGTAACCAGTCCAATTTAACGGAAATAAGAAAGGTAAAGGTACCAAAGACAAAAAAAACTGACAGAGGAGTGACCGAGTGGTTTAGGCATCAGCCGCGAAAGCTGAGGACGTGGGTTCAAATCTTATCTCCGACGTTGATAACCTTCGGTATTTTCTCCGTGTCTTTGGTGTATAACATCTAAAGCCGCTCTTCCACTTAGTTTACTGAACGAGCATTCACTTGTTCGTGGGCTGACGAACGAACATTTTGCTTTGTGAAATCCTGTTTTCATCTGCACAAGAACGAACGAATGCTCGCTCAGGACACTAAGTAGAAACGCGGCTCAACAGTTTAATTTATATACATCTACTATGTACTACTTAAAAATACAACTCATTGTATTTTACCCGCGAGTATGAAATTGAAACACGAGCAAGTGAAAGGATTTTATAGTTGAACCACGAGCAAAGCGCGTAATTCTAAAATATAATCCTGAGCGTAACGTGTGATTTAACATACTGGAAGTAAAATACTTTTGCACCCGTACGTGTTTAATACAAAACTTTTATCCTCACTATAGTGAGGAAACTAAAAAAAAAATCCGGATGGGGAGTCTGTAAAATTAACAATGTTGACATTTCTGCGTTTTGTGATTGCGTCTAGTCAACTAACAGAACATTACCATCATTCACTAAAACAAAGGTTATGTAGTTATGGAATTTTAATTTTACTTTAAAGATATTCTATCCGTATATGTTTTTACTGGTCACGTACAAATTCAAAATATAATAAATTACTGTAAATTACATAATATTATGCCGCGTAATATTGTTTTATTTCCTTTGGCATCATAAATGCATGCAAATGCAAAGGTATAGTCAGTTGGTATACTCATGACCACCCATGATGATGATATAAACTAATTCATCTGTTATATGTATTAATCTGCGGCCGGGGAAGTCGGACAAATTAACAAGCGAGGTTAGGAAGCCTTTAACTGGATACTCGTTGAGCTGATACAATAACCAGGAGGCCTGTTCACATTTCAAAATATCGTTTTACTGTCTTTGTTCATATTCATACAGGCTCATCGGAGTTTGTATGAACAAAGACAGTATTGAGTAGTAGGCTTTCGATGGTCCAGTGTTTAATCGTTTGTCGTTGATGCCGTCAGGTTCTAACAAGTATGCAATAGCGAAAGTGACGAGTAGCACGATAAACCGCGTGACCATTATATAAGCTACCCTGTCGTGAAACTGTTCATATGTGATGAGTGTGATGACCTCATCGGAAGACCAGTGGCACACACCAGCAACATGCTGAAGGTGGATTTAGACCAAACAAGCGAATGCTCACTCTATCCCCCACTCTACGAAATTCATTCGTTATACAAAACATCATCATCAGCCTATGATAGTCCACTGCTGGACGTAGGACTCTCCTATTTACTATGCGCGCATTAGGAGATAATTGCCCATAATCACCACGCTGGGCAAGCGGATTGGTGATCGCAGTAATGTGTCCACTATGATGACGCTGCTGCCCGTCATCAATCTTTTATCAAATAATGGTCAGTGACACTTCAATCCTTTAGTCGACTCTTACGACACCCGCAGGAGGAGTTGGGGTGGTGACAAATGTATTTTTGCTGCCGTCACCACACGGCATGCTTGCTTTCCGTACAAAACATGATTTATCGAAAAACGTTGATTTCGTAGTGGGGGATAGAATGAGCGTTTGCTCGTTTGGTCGAAATCCACCTTAAGATGAGGCCATTTTGTAGCATACACTTTATTATTTGTATTTTTGTTCTTCTCTTCTGTATATTGTTATTTTTGTGTTTGTTACGAATAAATTTATTTATTTAAACTTTATTGCAAAATATAAAAGAGTAGTTCTACTAGCATTCATGCGCCGTCACACACACACGCGCGTTTAAACGACGGCACGCTTTTAGTTAATGCGAAGCTCACAATCAACGCGTTGTGTGTGAGTGTGATCAAAGCTATTAGAATTACGCAACACAGAATAGATGAGCACGCACGTACCACCCGCAATACGCACAGAGTCGTACTTAAAAAAAACATCCCAAGAAACTTCATAGACAGATCATCACGTCAAAACGAGAAGCTTACCCCCTTATTTATAAACGTTTGTTAACTTAACAAGCTGCTAATAATTGTTTGTCCATTTTGGCCTTAACGATGTGTCCTTAAGAGCAAAAGGGACAAACAATTATTAGCGGCTTGTTAAGTTAACAAACGTTTATGAATAAGGGGGTTAGAATGTGTCATGGTTTCGTTTACCTGCGAAGTGAGCAGTTCTGTGAAGCTCAAGCCCCTAACAGGGGCGGTCTGGTACGAGCCTCTCAGTTACATATCATTGGATAATTTAATTTTAAGCGATAATTATAATTAAATTCCATGTATCGCTCAAGCTACAAAATCCTGAAAGGTCTTTGCAAAATGGCGTAAAATAGTTGTTTACTTACTAACGTTAGGCTTAGATTATACCCGTAAGTTTTAAATAATTATTAAAGATGGAGTTATACTAAGAAATGAGAGATGAATATTGCTAATTCCAGCTCATAGCTTTCCCTTTTTACGAAAAACGTAACAACTTACAGGTTTAAGGCTGCCCTTCAAGTAACGCGTAAGCTGAAATAAGTACGAATTAACCGTACGTACAAATAAACATACCATAAATATAACCGCAGCCAAAATTTAGAAATAAATGATATGTGTGATAACCATTAGCAGAATTCAAATTCAAGGTATCCAGCAACAGATACTATTATCATAAAATACCGACTTTACTGCATTACGCGCAGTCATTTAGAGCTTTCAAAGTCGTTCATGTTCTACGACACAAATAAAGTGGCGTTTATCCAGAACAAGTGTTGCTAAGCGGGCGAGCAATTACCGCCCTTATGTCTACAACATTCTATTGAAATTGTAACGGTTTTGGTCTGAAGGATGTAGGTACGAGTATTATGTGGCGAGGGACTGTCGACTGGTTTGACGGAGGACTGAAGGTTTTACATTTATCAATCAAATTAGTATAATGAGGTGTTTCGCGTAAATAACATTCTGGAAATGGCCAAATGGTTGCGAAGATAATTATGGCCGGAATATAAAAAAAATATTGTGATAAATGATCATCATCATAATCATCATGTCAGCTGAAAGACGTCTACTGCTAAACAAAGGCCCCCAAAGATTGCCACAATGACCGATCCCGCGCTACCCGCATCCAGCGGACTCCTGCGACCTTCACCAGGTCATCAATTAGTGGGGGACTTACGCGCGCTGCGCCTTCCGGGACGTGGCCGTCACTCGAGAAGCTTTCCGCCCCAACGGCCATGTGATATGATATTCTCACACAAAGCGAAGTAGTTTCGTGTTGAAGAAAAAGTAGAACTTTCTTTATTATTTATTACAAACATGACCAAGAAACAAATAATTTCAATAGACACATAAAAAAATGTCCTCGTCGGGATTTTACCCGAAACCTCCAGCTTTGTAATCATCACTATCACTACCAACTAAGCTACGGAGGCTGACAAAAATTACATCACACATCACATCATCAGCTTATCACAGTCCACTGCTGGACGTAGGCCTCTCCTATTAACTATGCGTATAGATGCATTGGGAGGTATATGCCCACAACAGCCACGCTGGGCAAGCGGATTGGCGATCACAGTAATGTTTCCACCATGACGACGCTGATGCCCATCATCAATATTTGTCAAAGAATGATTAGTGACACTTCAACCCCTAGTCGACTCTTACGACACCCGCGGGAAGAGTTGGGGTCATAACCGGCCACGAGCATGTCGGGCCATGCTCAGTGTAGCGTTCCGTAGTTTTTCAAAAACGGCTGGGCCGATTATGTTCAAAATAGTTTTATTTTAAAGTATTCTATAAGCCCACTATTCATGTTTCATGTTTTTTTCATATTTTTTCGATTTACCGATCAAATGTTAGATGGGAGAACAATTTTTTTTTTCTTCTGGAGCGGCTATCTCCGAAAATATTGACTTAAAAAAAAAACTCTTATTCTCTTTAAGAGACTTATTCAATGATACCCCACACTATAGGATTACAGCAAATAAAAACATCACCCCCACTTCACCAGTTGGGGAGGTACCTAAAAAAATATAGTTTTTTAGTTTAGTACCAAATTGCAGATTTCTAGTACAGTCGAAGACAAAATAAGGGGTATACAAAAACGTTCAAAAATATGTCCCAGTGCACTCTAATTCTGTGTAATAAGAACGTCGTAACATATTTATGAACGGATTCTTTCGATACTTATTTTTGCACTTGACTGTACTAACGGCCACTGAGCTATGCTGCGGATAGACGGACAGATTGACAGACGGACAAATGGTGAAACCATAAGGGTTCCGTCTTAGCCATTTTGGTTAGGGAACCCTAAAAATGTATTGGCTTAAAATTTTATTAAGCACACTATGGCAAAACACAATCGGTATCAAGTACACAACTATCGCTACTATAATCACACAACTACGACAAATCCGTCCAACAGTCCATCATTTGTGACGCAATAGCAATAGGTCCCCGGGCGCCGTTGATCGCCCAAATGGGGGTGTTAACTGAAGTAACTGCTAGCTGTTTGTCCGAGTACCTTACTTGGTAATTTGCACAGAATTCACGACAATTTACAAGGGTTGTTAAGACCTGCAAATTGCCGCTTTGGAGTTAAATAACATGAAAAATGTATACAACTTTCTAGGATTTATACATAACCACTCACTTGCTTCATGTAGCTTTTGTTACATGTCATCACTTATTTTACATAGACATTTAGAGTCTATCGCAAAAATCAAAGCATGTGAGTGGATAAGGAATTCGACACGGTAGCTACTTAGAGAGATGATTATGTGCCAGTATGGATTAAATGATTATGTAGATAGTAGTTTAATAAACTACTATAAAATAATATTTGTTTGGTACAGATCGTGCCTTTTTTAGGCTCTAGTGCGAGAAGTGTCATTTTACGTCAGGTCCAAAACTTCGGAGGACCATCTGCACTAAAAAACGTCGTACGAGACACGTGCATAAACGTTTTGCGCACTTGTGTCGTAATGTACTATTAAATATTGACGGGTCCTGTATTACTGGTCAAATTTTAAGAGCATTTTTTAAATAAAGACAACACTTGTAGTAATTCCTAAAAGCGCGTTTCGTGATCTTGCTATAAATTATATCTTAAAGATATTATATATATATTACATGAGGTTTTCATAGTTATATTATTATGACTTGAATTTCGTAGGTAAGACTATTTAATAAGAACGAAAATGCCTAAAGCTTGTTATGTGTTATACCTACGCTTAAAAATGACCGTAACGAGCGAGCGAATTTTTTTTGTAAGAAGTTTATCCAGGAGAAATAATTTTAAAACATACAATAATGTATTCCTAGCTCTTAGAAATCAACGCAACTGCATGTACTTAAACAGATATCAACCAAAACTTCTCTATTCTAGCCTCCAGTGGGACAACTAACTTGTAATATTATGTCAATAAGAACCAAGCATATAGTACTCTCGAGGGGGCAATACTAGCAATGTAAATGGACCCGTACAATAAAATACCCCCTGGGCACAAACTGGCAGCCAAGTTGGTATAGCAACAAGCTGCTTTGTAACCGTCGGGATACTGTAATCGATTAATAAGTACCTGATTTCTTAAACGCATCAATGAGGAAATACCTATTTCTAAGATACAATGAAAAAAATACTAAGTTGGATTTATCAAATCTTGCGTAATTCTAACCGGAAATTAAGGTTCTTCATCAGCCAATGATAGTCCACTGCTGGACGTAGGCCTCTCCTATTAACTATGCGTATAGACGCATTAGGAGGTAAATGCCCATACTCGCCACGCTGGATAAGCGGATTGGCGATCGCAGTAACAGGTGTCCACTATGATGCCGCTGCTGCCCATCATCCATCTTTTATCAAATAATGATCAGTGATACTTCAATCCCTTAGTCAACTTTTACGACACCCGCAGGAGGAGTTGGGGTGGTGACAAATCTATTCTTACTGCCGTCACCTCACGGCAAATTAAGGTTGATTGGGTCAAAATCTCAATTTTTTTTTGATTTTACCAAACTTTTTATATTGGCAATCTATTAAATTAATTTGGTTAATACACCAGTTTTTTGTTAATTTCACCAGTTGTTTGGTATAATGTACAATGTTCTTTATTGATTTAACCATAACTCTGGTCGGCGGCGACGACGTCCGCGGACCCATCCACAGACGTGTAGTATAACATGGACGCCCGCCGGACGCCTAACTCAAGCGTCTACTCTGACCTTAGACTTACGTTACGGATGAACTTGTCAAGCAGCTATCATTCATTTTTCCTTTTGGCGTATGGAGCCCTAAAAGTCATAACATCGCAAGGTCAAATAACACTTAATATTGATTAAGATATGAATAAGCTGGAAGCGACTCACTGCGCAGTTATCAATAACGGACCCTCTTCACGACGGTCCGCCGTCAGGTCTCATCGGCGCAACAGTTTATACTGTTTTTATTCCTTTGGTCGTCCAAGGTATGAGTGGAAAGAGGTTTCGGTAAATATGTATCCCATCAAAAACATAAATGTGAAATGAGAGCCAAGTTCAAAATTATGATTAGAGATCGGATGTATTTGCGACATTCTTAGTGACTTTCAAAATGACGTACATTTTGATGACATTTGATATGAGATGTCGCACAAAAATCCGATCTCTGATTATGATATATGCTTTGGTTTTGGTTATTATATGGTTTGGTTTGGCTTGTAGACTTCACCGATAGAAGAAGTGAGATCTTTGGTCAGTCCTGAATCTTATTAACAATGTAATTTATTCTTATAACTTAGGATAATATGTACATTATAGCCTAAGCTCTTACTTTGCTACTTTTCATTAAGTGATACCAATATATGCACTGAAAACATCTTCTATCATGTGTCAAGACTGCAAGTTACACTTAGCAATTATCGCTATGAGCGTAATCCAGAAATTGCTAAAAAATATTACTATAGCATACATTTTTGTATTTGCCTGTGTCATATTAGCTTTACAAGGAGCGTTTTTATGACTATCTTTTAATCGGTCAATCGAAAGCTTCATTCCTGCTACCGCGAACACCAAATATCGTAAATATTGGGAATTAGTGTCTATCACTCTTATGAAGACGATGTTTTTATAGTTGTGGAGCTCCTGCAAGGCTCCACACTAATCATGATAGAACCTTAAGCTCGCAGGGTACTTTCTTCGAACAAACTATCCCACTGTTGTCTCCTGGTTGATGTGACAGAATAAAAAAAAAGTGATTACCTGGGTGAATCAACTTTTTTCTGTCTGTTATTGCCATGGTTACGGTCGCCTGAGTCACGCTGGTTTTATAAATACAAAATTATGCTACTTAAACTATGCAAACATATATTTATCTGGTGTTAATAAGTCCTTTCCTTAATGGGCCATCTACGGACATGCACTACTTGCATGTTTGCCTAATTTAAGTAGCATAATTTTGCATAAAACCAGCGTGACTGAAGCGACGGTAACCATGGCAATAACAGACAGAAAAAAGTTGATTCACACACCTAGAAATAAACACAGTTTGCGAAAAGGTTTATTTATATTGTGCCCAGCTTGTATAGACGGCGACTTAAAATGAAATGACTACAAAAAGTAACCCTGCGTACATACAATCACAATCGACGTATCAAATCTGAATCGTGATGTATCAGTTCCATAGAATAACTGTCAAAAACCGACATTCTGCTTGTCCTTGTCAACTTAAATGTAATGACTACAAAAAACTCTCCTGTGTGCAACCATGATCTACTAATGTGATTCAGCTTAATATCTAATCGGAATTAGCATGGTGTCAGTTCCATAGAATAACTGTCAAACACTGGCAAGTAGAACCTAAACTAAATCGCATTTAAGAGACTACGATGGTCGCCCCCAAGTTGTTAATAAAGGACTATGGGCAGATTTGTATGGAGAGTGGACCGAAAACCAACAGAGCTGAAAGTGGTGTCATTAATAGGTATTTACAATTATTTAATTTCATTCTATCAGCACTATGTTCCATTCCATTGCAAAACAGAGATATTTGTATTTTAGTCAGAGTAAATACTATGATGAATGAGGTCTGGATGACGGTGATTTACTTAGAGAATACCCGCATAACGCGTTACTCATATAAAATTATCCAATGGAATTCAACTTTGCACCCAGAGAATGAAATAAAGTATATAAGCTGCCCTTTTTAACGACACTACTCCCAGCTCTGTTCGTTTCTGGTCCATTTTGACGCATAGTCCCACAGATGTCATATATACCATAGATCAAGCAAACGACCGTATCTACTTAGCGTGTCAAATGAACTCGGTAGAATCTACTGAGTTGTCCGTCTTTAATCGCAGCTTGCAGCTTTCGGGCGTCAAATTTTGTAAGTTGAAGTGAAAAAAAAACATTAATAATGCCTCCTTAAGTAATATTAATTGCAACAACACAAAAAAATATGAATACTCAAGGGCCTGAGACATATTTAAAATCATAGGTAAGTAACAACTTCAGTACAAAATCTGACACGCTCGGCCGCCATACAAATGAATGAACTTGTTTCTTCTATCCAAATCTAATTCTGTGCATAGTCCTTTATATTAGGTTCTTGTGACTTGCCCCACACGCCATACATTTAAGGCTAACGCCGGTGACTCCGAAGCGCGACGTCTCGAGCCATTATCCCCCACTCAATAACCCCCAAATACTGACGCAACATCCAATTTTCTAGTTTTACAGCCTGGGGAAATCTTATTGTGTTAAATCCCTCGATTACTTTATTCGTCTTAACAGATTGAATATTTAATGTCATTTTATCTTAAGGCGGTGCTATTTATGTTAACACGTTCTCTTCAAAATCTTAACGAACTTTTTCTTTCATTTGCTGTAAAGCGCTTATATATCCTTTGATTTAAGTAGGTAACAACTCATTTTAATCACTAGTGAGTAAAGTAATGACCTTGGAGCGGTAGCGTGAAGCACCGTTATTTCGACAGATAACAAAACGTAAAATGCTCCTATATAAGTCGTTCCACATTCATTATATTAGTGAGAAACACAGAACTTATGTAAATTGACGATTTTAATTTCATAAACACTAAAATGACCTTCGTTTAAGTGAGTGATAATAATGTTCTGTAAGCCCGAAGTGCTCCAGCCAAAATTGTCAATTTCACCGACTCCAACATACAGAATACGTAAAAATAGCAAAATAAACTTTCAGAGTGCTCTGTTATAAATGTTGTTATTTCGTAAAAAAACTAGCCTCAGGACCTGACCTCTCCTCAAAAGAATAAAATACCCACAGATTTTTTTTAAGGTCTTTTACTTTCGAAGACCTTCAAATATATTGTACGTATAGAATAAATAAATAATAAATAAATCTTGGGACATTTTTCACAAATCAACCTAGTCCCACGGTAAGTTTAATTAAGGCTTGTGACGTGGGTACCAGGCGATGATATAATATATAATAGATAGATACATATAGATACTTAAATTCATAGACAGCCATGAGCAAGGAACAAATAGGTATTTATGATAAATAAATACACGAATAATGCCCTCGCCGGGATTCGAACCCGGAACCTCCAGCTTCGTAGGCAGGGTCACTACCAACTAGGCTATGGAGGATGACCGTATATCGTAATCTATATTTATCGTAGATTAGTACTCAGTACTCCCACAAGGCTTTTTCCGTGGGACTAGGTCGATTTGTACAAGATTTTCCTATGACATTTATTTATCAAAAAGCATTGTATTTTGGAACCCAAATTTGGAACCCTCACTACGCAGTCTATAAAGACGCGGTGGAGGCAGTACAAAAGAGGTTTCTTAGGGCTCTCCACTATAGACTTGCGCAAGAGCCTTTGGCTTATGACAAGCTTCTTAAAAAATATAAATTAAAGACTCTGACCACCCGGCGTAATACTCAAGACGCTAATACTCTATATAAAATATGTAGAGGATACTATAACTGCCCAGAATTACTAGCATGTGTCGGTTTCCGTGCTCCGACATACAGAACACGAACTACCTCACTATTCGCAGTTCCGATGGCATCAACTAATGCGGGCGTCCGTGCACCATTACGTAGAATGTGCCAAAGCTACAACACATACCTTGTCTCGGCTGACATTTTCCATGATAGTCGTGCAAACTTCAAGTCCAAAGTTGAAGACCTACTTTCATAGATGTGAACTCGTGTAATATTAGTACTGATATAAGTTTAAGTATTAAAAATGATCTGTATTTGTATTTGTATATTACCGGTGACTATTACCGGTGAATAGGAAATTAGTAGTAAGTAATTTAGTATTAGTAATGCCTTACAATAATGTGATGTAATATTCGTGTTCCAACTGATCCGATGACAATGTCACTTACAGAATACTTGTAATAAATCCAAGTGGGATTGTCTAAGGACACAGGTGGTACATACTGTATAAATATCCTGCCACTTGTACTTTATCTGCCCGTGTCTGTTTCTTCCCCAATAAAGAAAAATAAAATAAAATAAAATAAATATTTATAAAGATTTAAGATGGCCCGTAAAGAGTATGTTATGTGTCATCCCACACTTTAGGGTGGGCTAACGAACTAGGTACGTTTGTGTCACTTCAATTGGAATTCTAGTTCTAATTAGTCTAATTACACATTGTAACACAGAAACCATATGAATTATTCATAATAATTATTATTATGAAACCTGTCAGCAAAGCACACATAAATATGTCACATACTATTTTACTTTGAGAGAGAACCCCTATATTTACTTAAACTTTCAAGATCCACTCACATTTTAAGTATTTACTATTTTTTCTGCCACGTTACACCTAAACAATAACGTTACACTTTAAATGTAAGAATTATAAATAAGGTATCATCTTTATCGCACAAATCATTTCAGTTTCTTGTCTTCAGAAACATCTGAAAACAATGTCATAAGTTTCTATTGAAGCAGTATTCACGCTGAAAACTAAAATTTAATAACGTATTCATACAAAACACACTAAAGACATTTAAATAACAATGGATGATTGCGATAAATCCATTTTAATTTTAATTCAACGCTCCCAGCAGCGCTGTGCTAATATTTACACGGGCGTATAATGATTATCGGACCAGCTCTGTTCCCATTCATAACCACTAGGAAATATCCCGGTACCAAAAGATTCTCCTCTTCCAAGCATCTATCAAGTTACACCTTCCATTGCTGCTTGAAACCAGCTACACTTGCTTCAGGATCTCATACTCGCGACAATGGAGGTCGCGTTAAGCGCGAGCGCTATGAAGCATCGAATACAGTGGTATGAGGATCCCTATTGAGACGTACAAATGTTTGGCATGGGATTACTTTTCAATTGAAACGTGCCTACGAAGACGGCCATGGATCCACTTATTTGAGTTCCAATTATCGGTGAGCGCTGTGCAAATACGTTGGATTGGAACGATATGCATATTAGCCAGAGCTTGTGGCTTTTTTGTGCTTTTGCTTCGCATCTGACAGAGATTGAAGTGTTGCAAATATTAACAATATTTCTCTGTTTGTAAAATTGTAGGAGGGTTTATTTTAACAGCCAATGAATGAAATATTTTAATGTAGTTTTTTTTTCTACAATATCAAATATTAAATTTCTCCTAGCAGAGTCATGACGTTATTATATAAAATATGGTTCTTATATTAAATATATTGTCACCTGGTTGACTAGGTCGATTTCCCACGATGTTTTTAATCTTTATTTTCATTATAGTCATTTGATGAGGGCAAAAACTTGCTGTTGATGTTTGTAAAAACAAAAAAAGCTAAACAAGCATTAGCTCTCCGAGTCCTCAAGTAGTCTATTCTAGTGTTCAAGTTTGACAGTTACTTTTCCATCTAGTCGAGTGACTCGGCTTTTAGCACGTCGATAAAAGTGTAGATAAAATCGAGCTGCCGGCGCTTAAGAACTCGTGGACACTTTAGAGTTGCGTCTGAGATTAGACCGTTTTTAAACAACTTTAGAAAGGTTTACAAGACAAAGGACACGCTTGGTTGATGTAAACATAAACTTTTTATAGTTGGAATTTAATATGTATCATCATCAACATTATCCATCCTCTCCTGATGTAAGCCACATGCGCAGTTTTGTTTTACCTATCATAAGGATGTCCTAATAATCACCACGGGGGTTGGCGATCGCAGTGTGTGGAGCGTATCAGAAAATCCTGCTGTCCATTTTTGTGTTACTCTACAGCCGAAACACATCGCCTGGCTATATGCTCGATTTTAATGGCGATGTATACTCATCACTTACCTCTTCTAACTTAATTGGAAATCAGATGTACCATCGTAGTTTGTGAGACACGAGATAGGGAGTAAACTCTTTACTTTAACCGCGCCACGTCTGTACTTACTACTACCTGTGAGTTTATGATGCCATTCAAACTTCAGACGAATGTTATATAATTATATATTACGTCTCCTTAAAAAACTGCATAAGCAGCTCTTTATGGATAGTGTAAAAGTTGTTTGTTCCTTAGTAAAACATGTTTATCTAATATTTTTTAATTTCATTTGTGTACTTGGTCTTGTTACGCTATTAAAGTATACAATAACACAACGAAGTGAAAACGATTATAAATACAAAATATCTTGTATAAGATATTGTTCTTTAACAGAACAATACAATTATAAAAAATATGTGTGCAATGCAACACGCCATTGCCTTTTGCATCATTAAATCAGTTTAATCTAGTTCCGAGATTTTCTTCTTTGACAATCTTTAGATTATGAATTACAAATGTTCTCCTTTGTTCTTCCAATGTTCAGTAATGAACACTTTGCAGTATTCAATAAAGGCAATCTTGCACTTTTCCAACAGCAACAATACGCCGACTTTAATTTTTAACATCGCAGGGCACGGCCCGTACATCCAATATTAATACTGAGATTAAAGAAAAGTTGCGAGCTAGTTCTTAAGAAATTAAATTTGCATGCACTCCTAGAGCTCATGGATTCTTTCTGAGCTGCGATCCGTGTAGTCAGTACACTTAGCTCATTGTTTAATGAGAGACTTTTTGTAAGTACGGAAATGGAATTGTTCGTTTTCTAGCTTTGATTAAAAATGCCTTATACTCGTAGATGTTTTGGCAGGCAGAACACTTTTTATATAAAGTTAAGGCAAATGTCGGCGTCGAGACCTTTGGTCCGTGGGGTCCTAGCGCTCTGAGTCTCTTCAAAGACCTATCGAAGAGACTCAGAGACGCCACGGGAGATCCAAGAGCTGGCAGCTTCCTCGCACAACGCATTAGCTTGGCAATCCAGCGAGGAAATGCTGCCAGCGCCCTGGGTACCATGCCGCAGGGGCCTGTTTTAGATTTATTTTAGATTTTATTTAGTTTTATTTTAGATTTTATGTAGTTTTAGTTTAGTTATACTTTTTAAATAAGATTTTGTATTTGTAGTTTGTTTAAAAACTAATAAAATATTTAAGGCAAATTGGGTTCATAATGAGGAACTGTGTTTCAAGCACTTTGCTGAACTAGCTTATTTATGTTTTCTATTCTTCGTTTTCAATACTTGTTCTAATGAAAAATTTTGTAGAGACCACAAGTCTCAAATTTCTTAATTTTAAAATAGCGAAATTTTAATATAGGTAGGTACCTATTCTTATTTATATCGATTGAAACGTCTTCTACTTAGTATTTGAATGACTATTGTAAGTTTGAACAAACTTCTCATAATAATTAAATAGCAAACTTCATATTTATAACGACGTTTTATGAATGATACCTCGTGTGTTCATAAGTTTTGAGACGAAATGAATACTCGAATTATAATTAGATAAGATAATTTATTTTTATGACACAGTTATAGGGTTAATGAAAGACAATGTCTTAGTAAAATAAAAATATAATTTACTCGAAATGTCCACCCTTATTTTTTATACAGGCTCTTAAACGCGGTTTCCACTCATCAATAGCTTCACGTACTTTTTCAATAGGAATACGCTTCGCTTCTCTCACTAAGGCTCGCTTCAGGGCCTGAAGGTTTGGATGCGGCTTTCGGCATGCCCTTAGCTCTAATTCCGTCCACAAAGAGTAATCTAAAGGATTTAAGTCTGGGCTTGAAGAAGGCCATTCCTCAGTACTAATAAACCCAGGCAAATTTTCGTTTAGCCACTTTTGTGTAGATTTCGCTTTATGCGATGGTGCTGAATCTTGTTGGAAAATCCAGTCCTTTCCAGCGAATAGAGTGATAGATAGGGGTTTTACAACGTTCTTGAGAATGTCACTCTGATAATTTTGTGCTTTAACTTTGACCCCCTGTTGGCAGAAATGTAATTTCGTAACGCCTTCATATGAAACTCCCCACCATACCATGACGCTAGCCGGATGATGTGTGCGTTGGACATTTCGCACGTTAGACGGAATCTCCTTTGAGCTTTTGGCGTAGATTTTATCATTCTGCCTGTTAAATTTTTCTTCGACAGTAAATATCTTCTCATCCGTGAACAATATTTTTGTAGGGTCGTGTCGCCTAAGTAGGGTCCGACAACGTTTGAGTCGCATTTTCCGTAGACGATCATTTAGATAATGCACTTTTCTCTTACTATACGCTTTTAATTTAAGATCATATTTAAGTATTCTATTTACCGATATACGTGAAATTCCCGTCTGTAGAGCCATTTTCTTCTGGGTGCGGCACGGATTTCGACGAATTCGTTCTTTGATAATCTTTATGTTCGCAGGGGTCCTAACAGAACGCGGGCGGCCAGTTCTTGGACGATCATCAATCTTTTGGGTCTCCTTATACCGCTTTATAGTATAGTATACAAAATTGCGGCTAGCTCCAATATTTTTTAATTCGTTAAAAATTTCCATTGGTTTTTTTCCCGCCTCATACAACGAAACTACAGT
>JALPQI010022851.1:0-22702 GCA_025490895.1 Thaumatotibia leucotreta
CAAGAATAACGTTTGAAAAGTTATGTTTGTGTGTTGCACGCAAAACTACAAATCACTGCCCACTATTATAAGGTTATATGTTGCAGTTATATCAGCTTGAAATTTGAACTTTGTCAAATTGAGATTAAGCCCACCAATCACCAACCTGTAAATATAACACAGAACACAGAATAGATATTGGAGCAGAGAAATGCAGAAACGTATTCGTTGGAGTTAAATATTTCTTTAATTTTACTTTAGTTCGTTATATTTGCTGTTGTTAGGCTTCCCTGTACAGTTTCGTCGTGTACGTCTGTCCGTCTGTTTCCGGCGAACCGCTACAAAATGATGACTAAATAGCCTAACGGAACCCTTATAGATTCGTCATGTTCGTCTGTCCGGCTGTCCGGGGTGGGGACCCTCCATACATGTAAGTGAGGGATAGAATTTTTTTTTAGTTGTATATAAGCGTGTGGGGTATTAATAGGTTAAAGGTCTTTGAAAATGATACGAAGGTTTATAAATCTCATTTTTATTTAAGCAAATCGTTTTCGAGATATCAGCTCTCAAAGTCTGAAAATGTGTCCCTCCCCTCTATTTTTTAAACTACGCGTTATAAAATTCTGAAAAAATATATGTTATGCACATTAATAAGCTCTATCAACCATTTTTGATTTGATTAAATTATCTCTTATAGTTTTTGAAGTAGGTTGATTTAACTGTATTTTTTTAATAATAAATTGATAATAGTACGGAACCCTTCGCGCGTGAGTCCGACTCTCACTTGGCCGGTTTTTATTGACACACTTTTTGAGCGGGGATGGTGGACCGGCAATAGCCAGGCTTAGTTTTTTTAGGTTAGGTTGTTAGTCTTAGCTAGTTTTATGTAATTATAGGTTACAAGGCTTTTATTTGTCTTTGTGTTTTATATGTATTTCCTGTGTTTTTTGATTCAATAAATTAAATACCATTTTTGACACATCAACGAAATGAAAGGATTGTAGTAAAAATAGTTATTTATTATACAAGGAGTTGAACAAACTTTGCCGCCAAGTGTAATACAACTTTTTTCCCCTAACTATCGCGAGGAAATATGATTACAAATCTCATCCAAATGTAAATTAACTTAAAGAAACCATTTAAAACTCAATGTCGAAACGTATCGTAGAATAGAGTTACTTCTGGAACTTAAATATAGCCAATGGCTTACAAAGTCACCCATGAGAACGACCAATTTAACATGTGAGCTCCGATTGCGCATGTTTACTACGGTCATACAGATCCACTTATACTAGGCAGTAGGGGTCTATAGGAATTAGAGCAATGTCAAATTACTTTATTCACAAGTGTGTAAAAAGCTTTTTTACCCGCTCGTATTAAACGATAAACGAGCGCTTTACGAGCTAGTGAGGGGAAAAGTAAATTACGCTACACGACCTAATGGTTGCATGTTCGGGTTCCTTATCCGTTGGTTTATTTCAGTTTAAACTGTATAAATTTGTTGGCAAGAGACAGTTTAGTGTCACACGCGTCCTATTTTGCTAATAAACAGTTGGTGCATAATGTATTCATTTATTTTCTACACTGTTTTGCACTTAGTGTGACATTGTAAATTGCAGTATTTTTAAGATAAGTACCAACTTCAATAAAAGAGGAGATTCCGAATTCACCGGTTTTTTGTATGTATCTCGATATCTCAGAAAATCTTGAAACGATTTTCTATTTTTTTTAATCGAATGGGAATAACATCTAGGGACGGGAAGGCCTGTTGGCACCGTGATACTATCTTGGAGAAATTGTTTAGAGTCGGTTTTTTATTTTTTTATGTGGTGATTATCTACTGATAAGCTTGGCCAAAGTATACATAAGGAATGAGGATACAATACTTGATATCTGTACAAGACCATTTAGCGTATTTATTGACTGGCATTTTCATTAAATTAGTTTTCACTGCTACATTTTGTTGTCGAATTACTTACGGTAAATGTTAAGACGTTTTTAACCGCCTCCTGCGGTAACCCTCCCTAACCAGACATGTGTTGCCAGATTTTTATTAAAAAAGGTTGCTTTTACGAGCCCATTCGAATGTATTGCAAGTTACAGGGCGGATATTGTAAAATGTAGGTATGTGGCGTGGCGTAATGAAAATACTTATAAACGTAAGTATAATACAAAAATACAATACCTCTACTACCAACAAAGATCTATTCAATATCACACACATTAAGGCAAAACCAAACTATTTCGGTAAAACATCTTTTAGCCAATAATATTCTATGTCATTGGCATAAAATACGATTAAATTTGTCAAAACCAACTTCAAGGACATAGTTGGCTCTGCCTTTAAACCGGCGTTATGTAAGTTTATTTATAATTATAAATTTATGTTCTTAAAATTATATTATAATATCGTCGGCTGACAAGCAAAACTCACTAAGTAAGAAATACCTACTTGAAATAAAGCTCCTATCTCAGTTCTGATTTAATACTGACATATTAAGAGTTGCTAAGAGTATGTAGGTAGTGACAGTTTTTATAGTGAGTTTTGCTTGTCAGCCGACGATATATGCTTAATTATTTCTGCTTTATTTAATATATATGGCGAGGTTTTTTGATTGGTCAATTTAGAATGTTTTGTAAATGAATGTAAATAAAATTAACAATAAGAATAATGATAAATGAGAATACATCTTATCCCAAAGCGCTAAAGAGTAGTCTTATGTAAAGGCGAAATTATAATTTCGCCTTTACATAAGACTAAAATGAGTCACTTTTCGGGCACGAAAAATGAAAAACGGATTTTTTCTTCTGGCAACACAATTTGCTTTCCCGTTCGAAAACAAAAGCTGATGCTCTTTTGTTTCGCGTGTAGCATTCAGAAAAAGCGAGAACAAGGCGTGAACGTAATGTGAAGAACACGAAATACGGGGCCGGTGAAAGGAAATTGCAGATGGTGCTTTTTGAGTTCAAACTATGAGAGAGACAGAAGATGAGAGGCGTAGTCTAGAAAGCCTTTGTCGATTATTGTTTGTACAGTCGACTTCAAAGATATAATTACGGTTTAGGTGCCAAATATATTTACACGACTTTATTGCCTTGACATTAAGGTCGTGTAAATATATTTTTGGCACTTAAACCGTAATGATATCTTTGACGTCGACTGTACATCGCAGATTTCAGCATTATTATTTTTTTTATATTATCGAACCGGGTCACTCAGGTAATTTAAGTCGATGTTTGCTTGACTTGTTTTGATCCATTAACATCCGGGTCCTCTTCCGGAGCAGGAGCAGCCTAAAAGAATAGTACATTGTGTATTAAGGGCGGTTAATATGAATTCTTGTACCGTTACTACGAATTATTGTTGCGCATGGCACACACAATGTTTTTCGTCACACCTTTGAGGCAACAAAAGTAAATAAAAGAATATATTTTCACAAAACTACTCTAAAATGGTTTAAATCATTTCTCAACATCAAGGATGACTTAAATTTCGTAATCTATACAAAAGAAATCTCGCTAGTGCGACGTAATGTTGTATAAAAATCCTTGACAGCCCTAGGGTTTAATGACGCATCTACGGCGCGCATTGGCGCACTTACCGAACAGGTGTGATGAAAAGTACTAAAAGTTTTTTTTTATTGAAAGCAATAGGACACAACAGCTCCTTTTGATCCCGCTAACATAATATTTTAAAAGGAAACAATTTTTAACATTAACTCCGCAAACTGAGCGTTTGCATGGTCCGACATGCTTTTGGCCGGTTTTGTTTAATAGCTCTTCTGTTCTGTTCAGAATAAGGTGATAGTCGAGAAAGCTTTGGCAGACGCGGCGTCAGTTTTAGATAGTAGGTCAGCTGGATTTGTACTGTACTCTGTTTATTTTTATAGTGGGTTCAGGAGTTCAGATCGATTGACCATTTTTAATACATTTCTCAACACTTTTGTCAATGCAGAAACCTCAGAACTAGAAATCAAAAATTAGTTTCCAAAAAAAATTTTTTTTACTACATATACCTCCACGGCAATTACGGTACACGCATATGGTCCGCCTGATAGTAAGCGATTACCGTAACGTATGGACGCCTGGGGGCCGATTTTTGAATATCTATCGCACGAATTCAAATTCCCGTTCGAATTCAAATTCGAATGACAAAATTTTTCACGACTATTTTCGAATGAAGCCAATATACCCTATTTTTGAAAGTCGCACTCGAAAAGCTAGAGATTGATTATCGATATCTTTGCGACACGTTGCACGCAGAAAGTCGATATTTACCGGTTTTTAAAATTTAATGTAATAAAGCTAAATTATGGCACACTGACGTCGGAATTTATATTCCAGCTAATAATAATAATGAATTATAACATATTAAACATTATTTAACGGTTTTTATTATAAAAAAACCTGTACCGCTAGTGAATCGGAACGTAAATCTACGATCAATGTTATTATAATCTATGGTGCACACAAACAAACATCAACAGAGGCCCTAACGCGAACCACGAACGAAGTGTTGCCTATATCACACTTACGTACGAATTCACAAGTGCGAGAGAGAGCCAACACTTTGTTCGTGGTTCGCGGTAGGGTCTCAGTTGACAGACTTGACAGTGACACTTTATTGGAGTATCTACGTACTTATTCAATTTCTATCAATAGAATTGAATACGAATGGTCAACCGCAGTCGTTTTTGAACTTTCTATCACTCGAATCTCAAAAATAGCATTTCATCGTTTTCATTCATTTTCGAATGAAAGATTCGAGCGTTCGAATCTCAAAAATCGCCCCCCTGGTGGCTTATGATGGTCCCGTTTTATCTATTTATCGTGCTACACATACACATCACATTCGCACTTACATATTTGTTAGAACCTGACGGCAACAACGAAAAACGATTAAACACGGTACCATCATAAGCCTGCTGCAAGAGCAACGTCAGGATACTTACGTGCGCGTTACCGGTCCTTTAAAGCTGAATTACTAACTAAACACTTACGAAGCACGCCCCATTTTAATATCTTTTCCCTTTATGCGTTTCGTTTATTTTTAATCTGCCAATGGAATTCTTACACACAAGTACAACAATACAACAACTTGTGCACGAAAAAAACCTGAAAATCATAGTCTAATAATGGTGGATTTACACCAAACGAGCGAATGCTTATTGTATCCACTCTACGAAATCAACGAATTTCGACGAATTACGTTTTGTGTACCTAACGACGAATTTCGTAGAGGGGTCATTTGCAGAAAAAGTGTACCTTATAATTTTTTTTTGCGATCATCGACTGTAATACATCATTTTACTCGGCATCGTGCGTACTTTTCAGTTATGAAACAAAAAAACTTGTCCCTAATGTCACGAAAATAAGTATGTAAATTTAGATTACTCAGTTTAGTTACTCCCATACTAAATGTATGAAACGAAATGTAACGAAACTGATAAAAAAATCTCAAATTTGTTACAGAATTTTTCATACCTTTAGTATGGGAGTAACTAAAGTGAGAAATCTCAATTTACATACTTATTTTCGTGACATTAAAAGGTACACTTTTTCTGCAAATGACCCAGAGTGGGGATAGAATGAGCATTCGCTCGTTTGGGTAAATCCACCTCAATAAAATATCAGTACAAAAGTACAAAAAACACTTCAAAATCCACAAGAATTTTGTTGTAAAAAATAAAACCGGCCAAGAGCATGTTGAGCCATGCTCAGTATCTTAGGGTTCCGTAGTTATTCGTTATTCGAAAACGGCTGAGCCGATTATATTCGAAATAGTTTTATTTTAAAGTATTTTATAAGCCCAATCATGATTTTTTTCATAATTTTTTTTGATCCACGGATCAATAGTTAGAGTTAGAGAGGGAAACATTTTTTTTGTTATGAAGCGGTTATCTCCGAAACTATTGACTTTCAGAAAAAAACTTTCTTTACCCTTATTCTTTTTAAGAGACCTACTCAATGATACTCCACACTATAGGATTACAGAAAATAAAAGAAATAATTTCCCCCTTCACCAGTTGTCACAAAAAAATATTTCTTATTTTTATACAACCACTTTGTCGGCATGATTAATATGTATAACTATACCAAATTGCATATTTCTAGTACTAACGGCCACTGAGCTATGCTGCGGATAGACAGAAGGACAGACGGATATGGCGAAACTATAAGGGTTCCTTGTTTATTAGAGAACCCTAAAAAGTGTTGTAAAATTTCTCGCACAAATAAGAAGTAATTTCGCGCCTATGTCACTGATAGCTTGTCTATAGTTTCCATATCGAGTTTGACAGCTCCTTCGCGCTTGACTCGTGTTTGGCGCCAAAAATGCGGAAAAGAACTCGAGTAGGCATAAAAGATATAAAGTTGTCTATGGTTTTAAAAATAAACGACGGTGAGTGCCAGAGAACATCTGTGTTTATTCCTACTTCCTACGTATGATATTTTATTGCTGTTACGTGTTAAACTGCGAAGCTTTATTTCGATGTAGTATGATTATTTTTTATGGCTATTAACCAACATGCACGAGTGAACATTGCTTTAGTAGTAAACATGCAATGATTATTTGCATGTAATATATGATGTTTTACTTTATATAGGAAAATAGAACATAGCCCGACGCCGTATGCGGGGTTGAGAGCTTTTAATGACTCAATTCGAATTTGTTATCCGCTTACCGGCCATGATGCATTCAATGTTTTTCATCACACTTGCGAGCAAAAATAAGTTTTAATTCCAAGTTCTACATTTCAATAACTCCCTAGGTAATTTCACTTTTCTGTAACACCTTGACGCATGCAAGTAATAGCACTTTTAGAAAGCAAATGCGATGCATAATTTTCACGAACAACACCACCATAACACCGCAAAAAAGGAAATTCGTAAATTTCGAGGATTTGTTTCTCTCACTCTAATGAAGCCTTCGTTTGAGTAACAGAGAAAAATCCTCGAAATTTACGAATTTCGATTTTCACGGTAGTAGGCCAGGCAACTGAAGTTAAGACACATAAGAATACGTAGCTATTGAGATAAAATATTCAGTCTAATATATATGGATTATATTCTTGTGAAAAAAAAATGAAATAAGAGGTAAGATTTACTAATGTAATAAAAGCAATACTTTCGGGTTATTTATTGCACTTTTGAATTATGCATTCTTGCCACGCTGTCTGTTTAGCGTGCCAAGTAGGAAGGAAGTCATGATAATAGTTTGATAAAAAACAACTGTCCACTTGAAAAGCTTCTGCTATATAAATATCTTCGCCCACACGTTCAATCATCTTGGAATTAAAAACTATAGATAAAACCGACCAAGAGATTGCAGGAAATAGTAGATCGAAAAATAGTCAACAGTAAGACACGAATTAAGAAAATGAGCAAATTGCAGAAAGTTCTCAAAATTGCAAGACTATTCTGAAAAAAATCCGAGAAATTACATGCGCATTTAATAGGAAGTTTCCATTGCAAAAGTTTCAACAAGAACTTTGAAAAATGTTACATGGTTAATATTGCTTGTCATTGTCACATATAAATAAGCCATACAGGAAAATTATCTACATAATCAGGCTTATATTAGTCCTGTCGTATACCTACCACACGAAATCGAAATGTCATGTGCTATCGTTTATCTCTTTATCGGCGATTTCCATAACATTGTTGCGAGGACAGATATAATTTATCGGGTGGGTAATACGACATGTCATTATAGGTGACAGTTCGATATGTCTACTGTCTACCATTGTATATGCTTTATTCACGTGTTATTGTATATTAACTAGGAACCCTTATAGATTTGCCACGTCTGTCTGTCTCTCCGTCCATCCGTCCGTCCGTCTGTGGATAATCTCAGTGACCGTTAGCACTACGAAGCTGAAATTAGGGTTAGGAAAGTGGTAAAATTAAAATTAGAAAAGGGTTTATTAGGGTACACGTATATTGGGAGTTTTTATTTTCATTTCAACTCTATTTGCCGATTTCTAAGAATGAACATTTGACAGTTAGAAATTAGCCTGAGCTACACAAAGCTCGACGCAAGGGCTACTTCACAAATAAGTATCAAAATGTTGGACTTCCTGGAAACCTTTAACTATAGAACATGGTTGCCAAGTTAGTTTGCCAGACTAAAATACTAACAAAATCGGTTTATCACCACATCACACAATTTGTTTAGCAGAGTATTATTGAGTGTCGTACATTTCACGGGGACTGTTCTAGAAAGGCCGACCCCAAATAAACGGGAGCAAGGATGTCCAGAATAAGCACCTGACCTAATATACATAGGTAATTAAAATAGTGCAGAGAACAAAGCAAAGCGTTTTCTCAAAAATAGTAAAGTTTTAAGTACCACATACGAGTTTAGACCAGCAATGTACAGGTTGCAGAACTTTCTCAAAATTGCGAGAATATACTCAGCAATTTCCGAGAATTTTCATGAGAATTTAAGAGTAAGTTCTCATTGAGAATGTTTCCATGAGAGCTTATAAAAAAGTGTTATGAACAATATTGTATTTCACAATTGAGTAAACAAAGAATATACCTTAAAAGGACATATGACGGCTTTAGCATGATTAAATTAATTGAAAAATTTAAATTACCGAGAATATTCTCTATAGAAGTTTCGCAACTTATGAAACTTCTCCTCGGTATATTGCTAGTTACGACTCTCATCTCGGAACCAGCCGAAATAAAATTTGATAAAAAGATTGTTGTGGCAATGTTTACAATACGTGAATTGCTGGTCAGTTTTACTTATAAGTTATGATTTCCTTTTACATCATGTTTTTTATTTATTTATTTATTTAAACTTTATTGCACAAACGTAAAACTTAAAGTACAGCAGGCGGACTTAATGCCATGAGGCATTCTCTACCAGTCAACCTTGGGGCAAAGCAGAGACAATTGGTAGGCGGCGCAAATATATAAATATAAAACAAATCTGTGTATAATAAATTAATTTAAAAAGCAATTACAAAATCGTACATATATACATCGTATTATATTTATAACATACTCTTATATATTTATAAAAATATCATACATATATAATAATAATATAACTTGCTCAAATGCTCATGAAGGAGATAGCAATTAGTTATTCTTAGAGCAACCAGCAAAGAAATTACGCACGGATTTTTTAAAAGCGTACTTGTTGGATATTTTCCTGATGCTAGGGGGAAGACCGTTCCATAGACGAGCCACCCGGACTACTTTTAAAGTGATAAATCTAGACAATAAAAATAACTAGGTACCTACCTACATTAATATTCCGTTTGGCCAGCAACGTTGCGTTTAAAACTCGAAAACAGTGATAAAAAATTCCAAATTCGGATTTAACTAACCGTAGTCGATAACCGTCAGGGCTGAACCAAAACAAATGACAGGCGTTCCGTCCCATTACCGCCAGTTTTCACCGCTAAGTTGGCAGTATGTAAGTTTCTGAATTTGCATTTGCATACTCTGTGGCGGGCCGCCAAGATTTCTGTCGGTGTGATAACATGGAATTTAAATTTCACATTTAGGTAAACTTTGCATTATTTTAAGGACCTTCGCTAACTGGTGCGGGCGCGTGCAGATTTTAATATTGAGCGCGACCCGCGAGCGTGCTCATGCGACGGGCGGCTGCGTCAGCTAGCATAGACACTAAAGGCCCTGGATTTTCGGGCCGGCGACCGACGCGTGTCCACCGCCGACGACGTTAGAATGTTTTGTTCGCGAATGTTTAAGGGTGGTTTCTCTGAAACGTCGCCGGCAGCGGGTAACCGACAACGTGTCAGAGAAACCACTTCGAACGTCGTCGGCGGCGGACACGCGTAGGTCACCGGTCGCCTGTCCGAAAAACCCTTGCCTCACAAGTATATAGTTCCCATAGCGTAGTCAGATGCAACTGCGTTTTAGAACCAACCATTAATACTACAGACAGACTGACAACAGACATCGTGACATTTCTCAAATTCTCCCGTCAAGTTGGACGAAAAGTGGAAACCAAACTCGTCTCAAAACAAAAAAAAATGCGTTTTAGAACACTTACTTTAAATTCCAAGATCGGAAATATGATCGAGTTAGAGAATAGGCCCATCAAAACACAACCTGAGTCGCGTTTTATAAAGTAACATTTTACAATTTCACTGTTTGCCTCTCTAACGCACGCACATATTGATTGGCTAGAAAGAGAGGCAAAGAGCTAAATTGTAAATTGTAACTTTATAAAACGCGACTTCAGGTGGGGAATCGAGGCGGGGCAAAGTGTGTGGCGATTCACAAACGACAAAACTCTTCTGAAGATCCGACAAAAGCGGAAGAAGACGCAAGGCAATTTAGTGTAATCATTTTGATCCCTTTTCACGAGAATTAGGTACTACTTTTTATTTTGACATAGGTAGTTGTAAAGTGGCCTTTTTCTAATTGAGTGTAGGTACTTAACATAAACAAGCTCACACATAAATTACCATCTCTATAACATTAAACTCGCTATCCGGAACCCCGTAAATCGCTTAAAGCCGTTGGCTGTTTGCCATTTATTGCCCAAATCTCACTTACACTGTCATTATTTAAAATAACACGTTCGCTCGCGTGTATGCATTTGATAACAATCTTTCAGTGAAAATTTTGAAGAGGGCTGAAACCACGTTTATCGCAAATCATAAATTTCGTACATATAAATAAATATCTAGGCACCCGGATAGCTACTACCGTCTTACCTGTTAACCTGCCGCTAAATAGCAGAGTTTGCACTGCTGTGTTTCGGTTTGGGGGTAAGATAGCCGGTGTAATTACTGGCATAGATAGAGGCAATCCATCTAAGTCCTCAGGGTAGGCAGCGCATAGGCGATTTTTTGGTCAATGTGTCCGTGAGCCTTAGTTCCTGCTTTCCATCAGGTGGGCTGAGAGCTCAGTTGTCTACCTTCGTCATATATATTTTTTTTAATATAAATAAATCTTGAGACACCTTACACAAATCGATAAGCAATGTACAAGCAAGAATTTCTCATGAGATCCAAGTGTTTTTGTCTTCGATTTTTATGACATCTAATATTAAAAAGTTACGAGCTTTTATTTCGGTAACTTCTCTTCGGTGCATACTCAATGTGCAACGTTTCATTTCGTGTGTTGAAATACAAAATCAACATGTTTACTAAACGCTAAATCAAGACAACGATGAAAATTCAATTCGGATTCGGAACGCGTACAAAGTCATTGGTGACGTCAGCACCTCTGGTAGCCAGAAGGACGTATATTTGATTTGTTTCGCAGGCGATTATGGTACTAATTACAGGGGCGTAACTGTTAAAATGGTATGAGTATTACCGCGCATTTGAAGGTAAACATCGAAATCCATTTACCCACCTAATACAATACGTAGGTCACACTGAAAGTTTCGGGAATCTAGGAAACTGTATTATTTATGCCTTTTTTTGTTCAAATTCTCAACTTTCGTAACTCTTTTTGATAATGTATAAATTTTTAATACAATTTAACCAACTCTCAAAGCTACAGATAATAAAATATTGTAAGCAAATATGGCTGACTTTCCATATTATTTGACGTCTTCGACACGAATCGTGATATTCGTGAAATACGTTTGCAGATAATTTCACGACAATACAAATAAATATCAATAATTTTAACTAAAACTGTATGTGAACTCAAAGTTTAAGGCTCTAAGTTGGTGATATAACCAAGATTGTATTATAATGCGTGATTTCTTATAAAATAATACAAGGTTTCAGATTTGCTTACATTTTTTTTTGTTTACTGACAAACGGTAAAGGAATAGGACACACCTCGTTCTTTTACTTATTTATGCTTTTAAACTATACTTACAATATTTTATAAGTTGCACAATGTTACCTTATGGAATGTCGTTTAATTTTATATTTATCAACCCAGGACCATCTGCCTTCGTCCGTGGGAACTCACTTGGACGGCGCATCAAAAATGCATGGACTTCATTGCATCGTAGACTGAGAAGCAAGCACGTAATATCATTTAGAATTAAAGGACTCTTACATTCTCGATTTATTCGCGATCCGAACTTGACGTAATATATTGATTTAAAAACTTTCACGATTATCACTCATATTTTAACGACAAAAGAGTCTTAATCGTGTTATACCCTTGGTCTGCCTGCATCCAAGGCTGTAACGTAATGCCTGAAACGTCAGGATAATAATAAATACACGGCGCGCATAGTCCGGCGGTTCCTCTCCCTGTAGCCCTAACCATCGGCAGCTTGGGCCCACTCCGTTGCCGGCGGCACCCTAGGTTAGGTTTTTTATAAAGTATGTTTTATTGTATTTTACTTTTATAGACATTTCAATTAAAAAACCTAACTTTAGGCCGGCCTTATACATCCGGAATCAGAATATGAATTAATACATTACAATATATAAATTCATATTCTGATTCCGGATGTATAAGGCCGGCCTAAGAAGATAGATAAACAAAGGAAATGTAAGTACCTATACGAGATCGTCCGATCAAATAAATAATATTCAACTTGCAAATAAGCCTTTCCCGTGCCTCGGCAGTAATGTACAGTCGACGTCAAAAATATCATTACGGTTTAAGCGACAAAAATATATTTACACGACCTTAATGTCCAGGCAATAAAGTCGTGTAAATATAATTTTGGCACCTAAACCGTAATGACATCTTTGACGTCGACTGTACTATTACCAGACAGCTACCGCTCGTACTCGCGTATGTTGGAAAACACGCGGGAGAATAATGTAAACCACTACAATATTACAATTATCAATTTATTTATGTTGCACTTTCTCCACATACAATTTAAAGTATTAATTAGGCTCACAAAGTTACACGTGAAAATACAAGTGAATCAGTAAAGGTTCGACCGTTCTCGACCTCGACCAAGAATCGAATGCCAATCTGTCTCTCGTCCGGTGACGCCCCAACTGCCATATTGGCGCGAAACAGTGGACCACGACAGTGGCGCCACCGGAAGGAGTAGAGTTAGTCATTGATCAACTAATCATACACAGAATTATTGCTAAAACCAAGTACGCTTTATATAATTAATTATTACATTCTATTTAACTCCTTACAGCTCGGCCATCCTGTTCAAGGCGAGACCTCGCGCCTTAAATCAACGTTTATAATATATACTAATTTTAACGTATTACGTACATACAGGTATTTTAATTTAGGCGACAGTTAATTACAAAATGTACAAGTACAATAAAGTCACGATAATTCTTGGTAACAATTCACATCAATACATTGCAAAGGTGATCATGCCAAAATCAACATTTATAATATATACTAATTTTAACGTATTAGGTACATACAGGTATTTTAATTTAGGCGACAGTTAATTACAAAATGTACAAGTACAATAAAGTCACGATAATTCTTGTTAACAATTCACATCAATACATTGCAAAGGTAATCATGCCAAAATTTGCTTTAAACATCTCTATCACTTGTACTACTGTCGTGATCACTAGACTCTAAATCTCGGTGAAAATTCAGCCAAGGCTGAATTTTATCTATGGCTACAACATTCTCGTATCGCCTCCCTTGTTTCTTCGTCAAAGGGGTGTCTTCGACTATAAATCTATCATTAGGGAGCACTTTCACTACTCGATAAGGACCCTGGTACTTGACTACTAGTTTTTTTGATTTACCGTCGTGTGGGTACTGACGTTCTACACGGACTAAATCGCCTACTTTATATATTGTGGGTGGTTTACGTTTACTATTGAACCGTTCTACATCCTTTTCTTGTTGTTTTTTTATCTTATCGCTAGCCTCTGACCTGATAGAATCTAATTCGTCTGGGCTAGCGATACTGGTTGTACAACGGGGTTCAAAATACCTTGTGACCGGGTGGTGATATTGAACCCAAAGAGCAGTTCTGACGGGCTTTTGCCAGTGGTTTTATGAGTGGATGTATTTAGACCTAGTTGGATGTCGGGAATGTATTCGACCCAGTTTTTTTCATTATCGCCATGAGAAGAAGTGGAGAGGGCATCAAGGATGGTGCGGTTAAACCTTTCCACTTGTCCGTTGGCCCTAGGAGTGGCAACGGCATTTTCAATGTGCTTTATACCGTAGTTACTGATAAAGTCTTTAAATATTTTACTCGTAAATGTAGATCCTTTGTCTGTAATCAGTCTCGTAGGTACGCCAAAGTACTTAATATGCGTTTTGATTACCTTCACCGTCGTTGTGGATTTGGTGTTTCTTACGGGGATAATGTTAATATATTTAGTAAACCCATCGACTATGACCAGCAGGTAAGAACTTCCATCCTTACTTTTTATGAAGAGTCCCAGGTGGTCTGCGTGGATGGTGTGAAAAGGTATACTGACCTTGTCTATAGGATGTAGCTCTCCTTCATTTTTACCTCCTGGTGCTTTGTGGTGGGTGCATTCCAAGCAAGATGATACGTACTTTTTGACAAAACGACGCATTTTGGCAAACCAGAAGTGCTTTTGAATGCGTTGTAAAGTTTTGTCAAAACCACAATGCCCAACATCATCGTGGTTCCTCTTCAAAATCTGCCATCTTACTCCTCTAGGTACGTACCATTTCAGCTCCTCGCCAACAACTCTATAAACGCGTCCGTTCTTTAATTTAAAGTTTTGATGGTAGTCGCTTATGCGGGATGACTCGGGATCAGATAGGATGTCTTTAATTCTCTTCACCTCATCGTCCGCACTTTGTACGGTGGCTATCCAGTCATTATCTTCCGTCTGAACTGATAGTATGTCGAGAATATGGAACTCTGGTTGGGCCGTACTTACCGGATTACGGCTCAGGGCATCAGCATGCGCCATTCTCGTTCCAGGCCGATACTCCACCGAGAAATTATACTCCTGCAACTGTATCCACCATCTGGCAACTCGTGGAATTACGTCGCGCTTGGTTAGTGTGAATCTTAGGGCGTTGCAGTCTGTCAGTATTTTGAACGCCTTTCCTATTAAATATACCCGAAGTTTACAGACGCTACTGCAGCAAGAGTTTCTAGCTCGTAAGAGTGCAGCTTGGATTCATCAGGTGTTGTCTTCCGGCTAAAATATGAAACTGGTCTGAAGACTCCATTGACATCACTCTGTAACAATATAACGGCTAAACCAACCTTGCTAGCATCCGTATGTAATTGAGTTTCGGCGCAAGGGTCATATAACGCCAGGCAAGGGCGTTCCGTCAGTAGCGCCTTTATCTCGTTGAATGATTTCTCTTGTCGCTCCCCCCATTCCCAAGAGTTATTTTTTTTTAATAGATCAGTCAATGGAGCAGCGATGAGCGCGTAGTCTTTAATAAAACGGCGAAAGAATCCCGATAATCCCAAAAATTGTCTTACCGCGTGATGGTTGTCTGGCTTGGGAAATTTGGCGACTGCTTCGGTTTTTCGCGACCCTGGGCGGATTCCTCCCGCACTCACCTCAAATCCAAGGAAGTCAAGTTTTTCCTTAAAGAAATTACATTTGCTGAGCTTCAGCGTCAGTCCTCCTCTTTTAAGCAGGACAAGCACCTCTTCCAGCCTTTGTAACCCTTCCGTGACGCTTTTGGCAGGAATAAGGATGTCATCCATATACACGATGGCGTATTTAATTTTTGCGTCCTGCAAGATTTTGTTTATGGTGCGTTGGAAGACTGACGGCGCATTCACTAGGCCAAAAGGCATGCGGTTGTACTCAAACTGGCCATCGGGGGTTACAAAGGCTGTCTTATGGCGTGATTCTTCAGAAATTGGTATCTGGTAATACCCAGATGCTAAATCCAGAGAAGTGAATAGAGTATTACCTGACAGTTGATCCCATTGGTCCTCCACGCGAGGGAGTGGGTAATGATCCTTTTTAGTCTTCCGGTTGAGTGCCCTGTAGTCCACACATAGACGTTTCTCACCTGTTTTTTTTTTGGACGAGAACTATGGGACTGGCGAAAGGGGAGGAAGATTCTCTGATGATACCGTTATCCAGCATTTCTTGTGTCATATCTCGAACCAGTGCCCTTTCTGCAAAAGACATTCTGTACGGTCGATATACTACCGGTTGCACGTCTTCTAGTTCGATTGTCATTTCGGTGGCATTAGTGAAACCTAGATCTTTAAGACTACTTGAAAAGGTCTCGCTATATTTAGATAGTAATTGTTGAAGCTTTAGGCGCTCTTCGCCTGTTAAATTGTCACCACATTCAATGGACTCATCGACCTCAGTCTCACTTATGCTGACACTGCATACAGTAAGCGTGTTGTCGTCGCAAACTGCATCATACTTTTTGAGTAGTGCCCTAGTCAATAAAGATCCCTTAGGGAGCGTGATAGCATTGGGGGAGACGTTGTATATAAGGAGGACACTATTACCTGATTTCATGTCGTACTGCCCCGGAAACAAATAGTATTCTTTTCCATCGGCCCCGCGTAATGAACCCTTAACGCTTACGGATCCAGAGACAGGACTGCTCGTACTCACCTCGATGGGCTGGATGCTTTTGCTGGGTATTACTGTTTCTTTACTTACTGTTAGATGGACTTTGTCGTCGACAACCTTTCGGAATATTAATTCCGACGGAGTTTTCGTGATGATTATCCCCGGTCTCTCGGTGAACGATTGACCTATCAGCACGGGCTGCTTTATTACGTCATCCTGAACAACATACAGGTCAACGATTTCAGAGATGCCTTGAATTTCTACTGCACCAACCACTATGCCTAGGGGTTTCACTAAATTTTCGCCTATACCCCTCAACGCAGGAAGTTTCCCTGAATTATTGATTTTCAGCTTCAGTTCATTGGCAGTGCTTAATTTTATTAATGAACCTTGGCTGCCTAAATCGACATAACATATAATCGGTGTATCATCGATTTTAATACCAATTATATACTTATCATCTGTGTTATCAATAGCTACCCTAGCTATTAGTTTTTCATTTGCACTTTTATTTGGATCGCTGTTTTGGGGTTTTTCTTTGTCGTGTTCTTTATTGAATTTGTTTCTAAAACAATGAATAGACTGATGCCCTACTCTCGTACATATGGAACATGTTACCGCAGGTTTGTTGCAATGCGTTCTACGATGCCCGATTTCACTACAGTTGTAACATCTGATGTTACTGCTTGTAACTCCTTCTTTAGAGGTGCCAGGCTTCGAACCCGCCTGAAATTTAGATTCATTACGTTGCTTAGAGGAAGCATATGATTCTCGATCTCTAATTGGCCCTGATTTCACGGTCCGGAAGTATTTTAAAATTTGTTCAGGTTCAGTATATTGAGCAGCTTGAGCACCTACTCTCGCAGCCCTATCTTCGACTCCGTGTAATATACAATCGACGGCCTGTCTGCCGGATATTTTGCACCTATTCAAAAGGTTGACTTTCGAGTAGTAATAGTGTTCCAATGAATCCCCGTAACGCGCCTTCTTACCTAACATCTCCGTCAAGAGCTCGGCATAATCCTCGCGACACGGAAAAGATTCTAATAGTTTTTTCTTCCATTCTGGCCACGTATGTAAAACTGATGGTAACCCCTGATACCATGACTTAGCAACTCCCCTTAATTTCAATAGTGCGTAGTGGGCGGTCTCTCTATCGTCCCACTGATATATTTCAGCGCACTCTTCGACCTTCGTTAACCAGGTTAAAACGGTTTGTTCCTTAGTCATGGGATCAAATTCCGGGATGACGTTTGCAATCGAGGCAAGCTTAGGCTTATGCGAACTCTTGACTTTGTCCAATATTGACACAAGCTGATTTAATAGATTCGAATCATCTTTAGACTTAGATTTAGAATATTTGGCTCGCTTAGACCGAGAATAGTGGCGCTCACCCGAACTTTCCGATGATGTACTGGAATACCTTCTGCGTGTAGCTGGGCGCGTTCGACTTAACCGTCTCCCACGACGAGGCTGTTGATGTCTGACCTCAGCATCTGTACTTCTTCTTGATAAGTCAAGTATTTCCTGATCACCAGCTACCTCTGCAAGACGACGACTTGAACTCCGGTCCCCTGATCGGGACGCTCTTGGGTTTGGACCCCGATCCCCTGATCGGGATCTTCTTGGGTTTGGACCCCGGCCCCCTGATCGGGACCATCTTCGGTCTGGACCCCGGTCCCCTGATCGAGACCATCTTCGGTTTCGACCCCGGTCCCCTGATCGGGACCGTCCTGGGTCAGGGACACGGTCCCCTGATCGGGACCGTCTGTCCGGGCCCCGGCCCCCTGATCGGGACACTCCTGGGCTCTCATCCATGTCTGAAACTTACACATTTTACATTAGAAAATGCGCGACTCTACATACGCGACTCTACATACGCGACTCTACATACGCGACTCTACATACGCGACTCTACATACGCGACTCTACATACGCGACTCTACATACGCGACTCTACATACGCGACTCTACATACGCGACTCTACATACGCGACTCTACATACGCGACTCTACATACGCGACTCTACATACGCGACTCTACATACGCGACTCTACATACGCGACTCTACATACGCGACTCTACATACGCGACTCTACATACGCGACTCTACATACGCGACTCTACATACGCGACTCTACATACGCGACTCTACATACGCGACTCTACATACGCGACTCTACATACGCGACTCTACATACGCGACTCTACATACGCGACTCTACATACGCGACTCTACATACGCGACTCTACATACGCGACTCTACATACGCGACTCTACATACGCGACTCTACATACGCGACTCTGCATACGCGACTCTGCATACGCGACTCTGCATACGCGACTCTACATACGCGACTCTGCATACGCGACTCTACATACGCGACTCTACATACGCGACTCTACTTAACCCTATACACCCTAATGATTATCTAACATGGCTATCTCTAGGGAGTGCCCTAGCAAGATAAACATGCAAGACAAACTGTATAAGTCTCCGGAATACCTCCGTAACGACAAATACAGCTTAACCCTATATATACACCCTAATAATTATCTAACATGGCTATCTCTAGGGAGTGCCCTAGCAAGATAAACATGCAAGACAAACTGTATAAGTCTCCGGAATACCTCCGTAACGACAAATACAGCTTAACCCTATACACCCTAATAATTATCTAACATGGCTATCTCTAGGGAGTGCCCTAGCAAGATAAACATGCAAGACAAACTGTATAAGTCTCCGGAATACCTCCGTAACGACAAATACAGCTTAACCCTATACACCCTAATAATTATCTAACATGGCTATCTCTAGGGAGTGCCCTAGCAAGATAAACATGCAAGACAAACTGTACAAGTCTCCGGAATACCTCCTTAACGACAAATACAGCTTAACCCTATACACCCTAATAATTATCTAACATGGCTATCTCTAGGGAGTGCCCTAGCAAGATAAACATGCAAGACAAACTGTATAAGTCTCCGGAATACCTCCGTAACGACAAATACAGCTTAACCCTATACACCCTAATAATTATCTAACATGGCTATCTCTAGGGAGTGCCCTAGCAAGATAAACATGCAAGACAAACTGTATAAGTCTCCGGAATACCTCCGTAACGACAAATACAGCTTAATTGCGAGAGTTAACGCTGTCGGAATCTCAGAGAATTCGATAAAATAAAGCAAAACAAAAAGCGTAAGTTAAAAGAGAAGAAAAAAAAAACAAAGTACAATACTTACGTTTATGTGGCGTGGCAAAAATCCTATCGATTTTTGTTTGATCCGGCTTCTGATATGTTGGAAAACACGCGGGAGAATAATGTAAACCACTACAATATTACAATTATCAATTTATTTATGTTGCACTTTCTCCACATACAATTTAAAGTATTAATTAGGCTCACAAAGTTACACGTGAAAATACAAGTGAATCAGTAAAGGTTCGACCGTTCTCGACCTCGACCAAGAATCGAATGCCAATCTGTCTCTCGTCCGGTGACGCCCCAACTGCCATATTGGCGCGAAACAGTGGACCACGACAGTGGCGCCACCGGAAGGAGTAGAGTTAGTCATTGATCAACTAATCATACACAGAATTATTGCTAAAACCAAGTACGCTTTATATAATTAATTATTACATTCTATTTAACTCCTTACACCTATTAGTGCAAGTGAATCCGATAAAAAATAAGTCAGTGTTAGATAATAACGCGCCGGCAGCCCATAGATTCTAGCTCATAGCTCAGCTCAGGGATTGAAACCGGTTTTTTAGAAAAACCTCGAAATAGTCCAACATTTTAAAATGTTTTATACTCTTTAAGTAGTACTCTAAATGTTATGAAATTATTACTCCATTAACAATAGTACATTACTACCGAGGCCGGGAAGTGACTGGTTGCCGGCCGAATATATGTAGGATAGTATTCGGACGGCAACCCGTCACTTCATGGCCGAGGTATGTATAATGCTTTTCTCAAACATGCAATGAAATGAAACAAAAAAATGTATCTTCGTTCTAAGAAATTACAAGTCTTCTACATAACTAAGTCTTTGAAACACAACAAAAGTCAAATACGACACCGACACCTCTTTTTTTTTTAATTTGACTTGTTTGTAAGTTGCAAATTTTTACATTTCAAAAGCGGTAATATTAGACGACGCGGTCGGTTGAATCCAATTAATTGCATGCAGTGATCGGGGCCGACGGATCGCGCCGTATAATACTGTTTTTTAAATATTATTTTGAGTAGTTATTGTACATTTATTTTAAATTATATAATTTAAATACCTAATTATAACTGCAAAAATTTGCCAACCATTTTATTAAAGCTAATATTACTTACAGATAATTATTGGCTAAAAGCCAAAATGCCAGGTCACAACCCTATGTCAAATGAAAATTAAAAAAGAGACACTTGCCGGCCTAGGCCGGCAACGAGGTACTTCCCGGCCACTTTTTAAGCACGTAACTACAACATTTCATTGCATGTTTGAGAAAAGTATTTTTCCCCTCACTAGCTCGTAAAGTGCTCGTTTATCCTTTAATACGAACGTGTAAAAACGCATATTATTCATTTGTGTGGCAAAGTAATGACCTTGGTTTTGGAATAACAAAACGTAAAATGCTCATGGAAATTGTTCCATATTAATGATAATTAAATAATTTGTTTGAGAATTTAGTGTAAAATACAAACCTTTATATAATATGATGATTTTAACATATAAATCCTAAAATTCCATAAGTAACAATTGTTTTAGTGAATGATGATAAGATGACTAGATGCAATCACAAAACGCAGAAAATGTCAACGTCAACATTGTCAAAGAATATTATAGGTTATAATCTTTATTTACCGACTCGAACACGCATAAAAATAGTAAACTAAACAACTTTCAGGGTGTTCTGTTATAATTTTGTAAAAATAATGAATGAGAATGATTTAATAATGCATTAGCGTTGGTGTGCAACTACCGGAATGTGTTAAAATCGTGCTGCGTTTACTTTTTCGTGGTAAGTTTACTGCGACAAAATCTTGCATTAAATACATGATGCATTTGGAAAATTATTATCACTAACCCGATGATGATTGTAAAGTGAACAAATAATTACCTTTTTTGAGTTTCCTCGCTATAGTGAGGGGAAAAGTTTTGTGTTACACACGGGTGCAAATGTATTTTACTTTTTGTATGTTAAAGCACTCGCTGCGCTCAGGATTCTATTTAAATAATCCTTTCGCTTGCTCGTGTTTCAATTTCATACTCGCGGGTAAAATACAACTTTGCACCCTTGTATAACAAATAACTATATATACTGAAGAACGAAAAAGAACGAACTGTTCTTTCGTATGCAGAAAAAAACCGTTATCCGAACCCTGGTACGACCACTGTTCATGTTCTAAACCATCATCATCATCTCTAGTCTCATGAAAAATCTCGGAAATTTCCGAGTATTGAGAATGTCCTGCAACTTGTACATTGCTAAGCACGACACAATTTAATACTTATGTCTTGAATAAAAAGCACTTCTCGGACTCGGATCATAAGTAGGGTTTGCAATTCGAATATTCGAGTATTCGAATATTCGAATTATACGGCTTAAATACTATTCGAATTTGACAACAGTCATTATTCGAATAAAACGAATATTTCGAATAGTGAAAAACTGTTTGAAAATAATTATTTTTTGCGCAGAATTACAATAAAATCCCAATATTAACATTAACATCGATGTAAAAATTGATTTCAATGACTAAACAAAGTTAAATTCAATGAAATCAATTGAAATATTCGTTATTTATTGGATTTACTTAAAGGTGATAGCTTTAATTGTTTTCCAAAAATATTCAAATGCACTTTCTGCAAGCAAAGTTCTAACAGATTCCTAAAAAGTTAACAAACAAACACCAGGTATAGAGAGTTTAGGATAAGTAAAGAGCATATAATATATTATATGTTGTAAATATCAATATGAAGCCATAATGGCCACAATATCTACCGAATGTGATAAGTGGGAGCAATGGCGTATAAAATATCAGTACCTAGGTACTCAAATAAAACTAAATTTATTAACAAAATGTTTGATAAATTAAATTACTTATGACCAATATTTTTTACTATTACGCTACATGTATTAATTATTGAATATGCCAATCTTATTCAACCTAAGTTTTAATTTCATTTTTATTTTAGACTGAAAACCCTCTTGCTTGGTTGTTAATGGTTATTTTTTCATGCAACGTTTTAGAATATTTATTCATAACGAATAATTTTTGACCTTAGTTCTACTTCGATTTATAAATGTACACATGCATG
>JALPQI010022852.1:0-16206 GCA_025490895.1 Thaumatotibia leucotreta
AACCAGTTGGTCAAACAGGCATACTATCGAACCAAGCCATTTTGTTCTAACACAGATTTTTTTTCTCTTACTATTTCCTAATCAGAATACGATGCTGTACAGTCACCATCTGATATAGCGGAGCGGCCGGGGTGCTCATAAATGTCTGAGCAGGCCGCTATTATCATAGCGTTCGTGTGCATGCTCAGATATTTTTGAGTGCCGTGGTCGTTCAGATATATCTGATGATGACTAACAAATTGATTGATCTGTACTGAAAATCCATTTTTAGTACAGATTTTTGCCGCACTAGTGCGAGAAATGGCTCATTTCTTGTCAGGTCGAAACTTCAGAGGGCCATCTGTACTGAAAAACGTCGTATGATACACGTGCGAAAAGGAAATTCCTAGCTCGTGTCGATTTAAAACACTCATTTTATCTTCTTCCTATTAAATCTGTCTTTTGCATTGCATTGCGACGACTATCGAAAACTCGAAAAGACAAGGATAGTCTTATAAAATCTATCCCTCTCTATCTTTTTTACCATCTAGTACTTTGACAAGTGTAATTTTTCAAAAGAGGTAGTGATAAATTACAAACTCGGCCGCTTTCATAAAAAAAATCACCAAGGTTCAATGACCCCACTCGGTAAAATGAGGTAGTGTGCGTGAAGTGCATGTGTGTGCGAAATGGGGAAATTTGACAGAATCTGAAAAATTTCCCACATCTATCCGACCCTTAATTGTTTAATCCCAAAATTAGAACATGAATTTCTTTAGGTTTGCCCACCGAAACGACGATAACCAAAATTTGACAATGACCCATTTGAGCGCGGGTATCACAATAATTTAGGTAAGTTCGTACCTTTCTCATCCTCGGTCTCAATATAGAGAATCTTGAACATCTGGAACTGCAGGTCGTATGGCAGTAGCTCTACCCGCATGTCCTCGTTGTATGGGTCGTGGCTCGCCGCTGATAGTCTGAAATACAACTCCGTTGTTTAGAGCCCATAACCATTCTCAGACGATAAAAGTCCACTATAGGACATAGGCCTCTCGAAAGCATGTCATAAGCAAGGATCGGACAAACGCCCGTCATTTTGAAAACATAACCCTGTTCCGTATAGTAGAGACTTCCTTATCTTATGATGTTAACTTATTTTATTAAGATACATATTTAAGATATTTATTTATTTATTAAGATATTTTTTTTATAATACGAACACAAAGTATCTATTTAGGAGATCCCTACTATTTCTTAGATACTTGTGCACACCATAATAATTGATCGAAACGTCGTTACAACGTTAATTTATATACGCGATATAATTCGTTTGAATCGTTTTATTTCATAAATAACTATCGCGGTAACCGAAGAAGATAATTAATTATACTCTCATTAGATCAAAATTCAATATAAAAAATTCGAAGTCGTTTATTTGTCATAAATTCACAATCAGGGTACATAAAAGTAAGAAGGAGTTGGGATCTCCTAAATAGATACTTTGTGATAGTGTTAATAAAAAAATATCTTATATTAAAGTAGGGGAGAGTGGGGTAAAACCAGGACCTTAAGGAAAAAAAATAATAAAAAAAATATTATTAGAAAAATAAACAAAATGTAATAGCCTCTGCTTAACTTACTTAATTTACAACATATTTATTAGGTGAGATCACTGTTAACATTATCACGCATAAAATAATAGAATCAACTTTAAATGTTAATATTTTACGTTTTTGCCCCATGGGTAGTCCAAAGCCGGGTGTACCCGGTTTTGGACCAGCTGCTATACCCGATATTACCCCGGGCAACGATAGCAATGGAACTCGTCAAGATCTTCAAGTTCCCAACCAGTACAGCCTTCATGTGCGCATTTTTTACACTTGAGACATTGTACCCAAGCATCATTGTACCAGCATTGTATCCAGCAGCACTACCCGATATTACCCCGTACGGATATCAAAGTTATGTTTGTTCAAGTGAATAACATGCTTAATCGTATAATAAATACAAATGAGACTTACCTCAACATACAAAACAACGGTCTGCTATTTAATTCCATGAAATATTAGATCAAACACCACTAAAAACCTTTTTCTTTAATTATTTTTACACACCGGCACGCACGCCTTCTAACTTTTGTTGACAAACTAACCAAGATGGCTGACAGCTGTCACCAAAGCGCGCGTAAATTTGAAACTGTCTAAGTAGTCATACTGCCATGTCCCGGTTTTACCCCCATACCCGGTTTTGGACTAATCTCCCCTATGTTCGTATCATAAGATAAGGAAGTCTCTACTGTACGGAACAGGGTTATTTTTTCGAAATGACGGGGGTTTGTCCGATCCTTGGTCATAAGGATCGAATGACTTGTAGTAGGTACAGAGCCCAGTATAATGTTTTGTGCCTAAGTATAATTTTACTTCTCGCAGCAAAATAGCAAGCTTAGGGCTTGTCCATTAATCACGCCATACGATTTTGGCCTATTTTAGACCCACCCCCCCCCCCCCCACCCCTATGGTGATATATGGTGTTTGGTAATTTATTGTTTAAATAGTCCTCTTTTAATAACACTTGAATTTACGTACTTTATTAAGCACACGTGATGGGAAAAAAATTTTTTAAAACTACGAGGTAATTTCCGCGAAGTTTTCAAACTCATGTCAGGGTTTGACATCCGTTTTTATTTAAAGTGTTTTTTAAAGCAGAGAGTAACAAAAAATTACACGTGATTTGGCCGACGCCCCCCTTCCCCTATGGTCATAACTCATAATTGGTGATTTTTTTCTTGACCCCCCCTAAGTCTATACAGTATGACGTGATTAATGGACAAGCCCTTAGAACAATCCGTGACAAATATTTGGTAGCAAACAAAGAAGAACATCTTAGCTTGTTACACTTACACCATATTAGTTAAGTGTGTGCCAGTATTTTTGACTGCTACATTGAAGTATTTGACGCTGGATGAACAATTATGAATAATTTCTTGTCCAGTTAAATTATTCAAGATAATATCGTTTTAAATTAGTTTATTCGAAGATGAAGTAAATAATTAATGTGTTGCATTTTATTTAAATAAACTACTATTAAAATCTACTACATATACACCGTGTTTTTTTAAATTCCGTTAAATTTAACAGGCTGCTTGGTACGTTAATTGGAGCTACCTGGTATATAGCTTTTAGTCGAACTCGAAAAAAAAATTTTTTTCGTTTTCATGCATAATAAATGAAATAGTAAGTGTGATATAACCTTAAGAATAACACAAAAGTTAATTTCAGGTGACTGGCAGCACATGCCAAAATAAGTAGCATTAGGATGTAATAAAGGTTGCAATTTGCAATACACTTGTTCAGTCATTAACTTATTTTTTTAATAACTCAATAACAGTAAGAGTAAGATACTAGTTTCTTAGAGAAATCGATTATTTTTGACCTAAATAAGCTTCCCTTTAATTTAACGGAAATCAATAAAAACACGGTGTATAAATCGACTTTTTAAATGTACCCTCATCTAAGTACACATTGGACAATACGTCGACTGTCCGACAAACTTACATTAAGCTTTTACTTAAAACTACAAGTACTTTATCTAGATAAAAATAATTTAGCCGATTTTAAACTATCGAACAACGTATTATTTATCTATTAGCAATTAGGAAAATTTTGGTTTTCGTTGAGATAAAAAAAAAAAAACAATATTACCTCAAGCATAGTCCCAATAACGACTCAAGTTTGGACGGAATAATATCATCAATCTTCTTCGACAATTCTTGCTCAGTCGCATCCATGAATTGCACAATAAAATCTCCCTGGCACATGAAGAAATAGTTCTTGACGGATTTCAGGCGACCCATGAGGTCGTACTCTTTAAGTAGCAGTTCTAGAAGAGATTTGCTGGCAAATGCGAATGCCTTTTGAACAACTCCGCTGTAATTTTGTTCTATTAGGGAGTACTTTATTTCTTCGACGTTAGTCTTCATTATTGCGTTGCCTGTGAATATAAAGACGACTTAAGAAATAATACATATAAGCTTTCATGGTGACGTTATATGTAGTTCAAATCAGAATACTAAGTCCGATTGTATTGTAACAATCGCATCTGACTAACTGATCATGATCAACTTAGTAGTAGCCTTAGAATTATGATTGGTGCGACAGTATGTGCTAAGCCTAAAGATTATTATGAGACTTCTCAAACAAAAAAGTGTAGCGAACGATTTGGCGGAGGTTTGGACTACAAAGTGTCTAAAGAATACGGTGAATATGAAAATTCGGTCATGTTAAAATAAGTTCAGTAATAATAAAACACAAACAAGGGAACGTCTTTCTCTGTCTCTCTAAGGGTCTCTCCAAATATATCGACTCGTAGTCGGCATATACACACGGCGTGATATTGCTTTAAAAATGCAATAATTGTCGATAGGTTTGAGGAGGCCCTAAACGGCTAACCATGGTGCTCAACGTCGCACATACAACAGACGATATTCGATATGGTACAGAGTATTTCTTAAGAAAAATAAGGGTGCGTTTACAACATGATATGTGCGAGGATGTGTTTCCATACAAATGACACCTCGCTCGAGTCATTAATACGTAGAAATGTAGCCTAAATGTAACCAAATATCTTACCACACTGGCTGATAACGTTCAAGTATTTCCCAGTCCGGAGTATGATGTCGGTGTACTTTTCTAGAAACTTCGGCACCCGTTCTTTTTGCACACTATATCGCTTCTCCCAGTAATCAGCGGAGTAGTCGACTGGCAGTTCTTCTTTGTTCACCAGCTCGTTGTCTTCGATCATGAACTCCTACAATGCATTTAAAAAAAGTTCACAATTTAACCTTCAAAATGCTGTATTTTTGTATAAAAAAATTGTATTTTACGGAACAAAATATAATAAAAGATGATATTAACACTATGAGGCTGACATTCAATCTTCTGATAGTAAAAAAAAACCCACACAAGATGCCAACACGATACCAAAATAAAATTCGTTATTCTAATATTATATCTTCGTAAACTGCCTATTTTGTAGATCGCGCATAGTTTTTGGTATAGTAATATTAGTAATCTAGGTATAACTGTCACTCTAATAACGCCTTCGTTGGAGTGAGAGAATTTCGAAGTTCGCGGTAGTAGTCTTGTTGCGGAGGGCGGCCACACAGCCGCCACGGCATTCACCACGATTATTACAAAAATAAGTCCAAGTTACCTGAAACGGATCCACAATGACGCCCTTGTGTATCCACTGGTCCAGTATACAGAAGAAGGGCTTGCACGCCCGCTCGGTGAGGAACATAGAGATCTCCTGCGCGTTTGTCACCGAGTACTCTGTTCTTCTTATTATGAACGGCGTTCAACACACTGCTGCCACGAAGTTTGCTCAGAGAATGTCTTTATATTACAAACAATAAGTCTAGGTTACCTGAAACGGATCCACAATGACGCCCTTATGTATCCACTGGTCCAGTATACAGAAGATGGGCTTGCACGCCCGCTCGGTGAGAAAGACCAATTTGTTCGTCTTGTTGTGGACGGCGGTCAACACACTGCCGCCACGAAGTTTAATATTACAATCAAACAGTCCAAGTTACCTGAAAAGGATCCACAATGACGCCCTTATGTATCCACTGGTCCAGTATACAGAAGATGGGCTTGCACGCCCGCTCGGTGAGGAACAGAGAGATCTCCTGCGCTCGCGTGTCGCCAAGCAATTTGTTCGTCTTGTCGTGGAGGGCAGTCAACACACTGCCGCCAAGAAGTTTGCTCAGAGAAGTCTTTATATTACAAACAATAAGTCCAAGTTACCTGAAAAGGATCCACAATAACGCCCTTGTGTATCCACTGGTCCAGTATACAGAAGGGCTTGCACGCCCGCTCGGTGAGGAAGAGCAATTTGTTCGTCTTGTTATGGACGGCGGTCAACACACTGCCGCCACGAAGTTTAATATTACAATCAAACAGTCCAAGTTACCTGAAAAGGATCCACAATGACGCCCTTATGTATCCACTGGTCCAGAATACAGAAGAAGGGCTTGCACGCCCGCTCGGTGAGGAACAGAGAGATCTCCTGCGCACGCGTGTCTCCAAGCAATTTGTTCGTCTTGTCGTGGAGGGCAGTCAACACACTGCCGCCAAGAAGTTTGCTCAGAGAATGTCTTTATATCACAGACAATAAGTCCTAGTTACCTGAAAAGGATCCACAATGACTCCCTTATGTATCCACTGGTCCAGTATATAGAAGAAGGGCTTGCACGCCTGCTCGGTGAGGAACAGAGAGATCTCCTGCGCGCTTGATGTCACCGAGTACTTTGTTCCTCTTATTATGAACGGCGTTCAACACACTGCTGCCACGAAGTTTGCTCAGAGAATGTCTTTATATTACAAACAATAAGTCCAAGTTACCTGAAACGGATCCACAATGACGCCCTTATGTATCCACTGGTCCAGTATACAGAAGAAGGGCTTGCACGCCCGCTCGGTGAGGAACAGAGAGATCTCCTGCGCTCGCGTGTCTCCAAGCAATTTGTTTGTCTTGTCGTGGAGGGCAGTCAACACACTGCCGCCACGGAGTTCGCTCTGAGGATTTATAAAATATAGTTAGAAGAGGGATGCGTTACATAGAATAGGGTAGATGTATCTTCTTGATGTTACATTTCAAAGATGTCAGTTTTGTTTTTTTTTTATGTTAAACTTGTGACCTTGAACGTGTTAGGGCTTGTCCATTAATCACGTCATACAATTTTGGCCTATTTTAGACCCCCCCCCCCCCTCCATAGTGATACTTGGTGATATTGTCAGTGTTTTAAAAAAATGCTGTTCAGCAAAGAGTACCAAAAAATTACACGTGATTTGTCCGATGACCCCCCCCTCCCCTATGGTGATAATTGGTGTTTTTTTCTTGACCCCCCCTCCCCCTTTACAGTATGACGTGATTAATGGAAAAGCCCTAATTCATAGTTTACATTTTAACGACACGAGAGATTTTGGCTCAAACAGACTGCCTCAATATTCCAAGGTTCTAGGTTGCACTTATATCAGCTTGAAATAAGAACTATGACACTAAACCGAGATTCAATAACCCAAAATATTTAACATAGAATAATGTTACAATTTCTGCGTTACATGTTGAATATAGGGGCACTAATAAAGAGCTTTTTTTTAGCAGCACGTCTTTCAAATTAGCCGACACTCCATAGAAAATCAATATGTTTTTTTGGAGAAAAAATTTTTTTTCGCCTTTTTCCTAATCGGAACACGATACTGAACATGTCCTTAAACTGAGAACAACCATTAAAATCTATATAGAGAGACATTTATCCAGACCTGCCTGCGACCACGGGTGTAACGTCATGCCCGAAATGTCAGGTAAACGTAAGTTTACGCGATTAAGACCCGTTTGTCTTTAAAATATGAGTGATAATCGTGAAAGTTTAAATTAATATATGTCTTAGTTTTTAGTAAAACGTCCCACTTTGTCGCTTACCATAAAGACGAGATTTCCTTGTATCTTCATATGAATAAACTGACAAAGCGGCTTTATGGCAAACGACAAAGTGGGACGTTTTACTAAACTCACATATTTATCTAGAAGCAATCTTGCAAGGACCTCACCTGTCCAATATGCGTGACGATGGCGGCTAACACCTGCATAGTATGCATGGTCGGCAACACGAAGTACCACAGCTTCTGCAGAGTCAAGCCACCGGACATGTGCTCCGTCTCCAGCTGTGCAAGCATGGTCTGAAACACAACAATTATTAGGCAGTTGCCACTAAGGTCCGACCGAGACCCATATTTTAGTCTCGGCCGAGACCGAGACCGAGATTAAATTTGATTCTCGGCCGAGACCGAGACCGAGACTTGGTAGAAAGGATAAAAAACGTACAAATTACATAAAAAACCCTAGCAAATACCTATAGTAAGTCCAACGTCCAACTAAATACAGCAATTTTTTGATAATTTCTTTTCTTGATTTTTTTATGTAGGTACCCCATAAACCGGTATCCGAATTTTAGGTATTTTTATCGATAGTATGATAGGAGTCGCTTACTCTAAATTATTCCTTCCATTCATTTTAAAGTGAAATTTAAGTCAGTTCATGTCAATATGACACCAATAAAATAGCAGTAAGTTCGCGAGATGGCGTCTAAGCTCTCCAATTACAGCTCATTCACCGAGATCTCGGTCGGACCTTAGTTGCAACACTGTATGCCTGACTACACCAAACCAAATAATAGTAGATTGTGTCACAAGGGATCAAAATGGTATATATCCGGCGTGGGCGTATATTGAATCCTGAATGGAGCGACGGATTCCACAATTGGATCCCGACCGTAGGGAGGAATTCTAAAGCGGAATCCTGAGGGTAATGAAGGATTCAAGCGTTAACGCCCAAGACGAAATAATTTTGATACCGTGTGACACATACTGCTTTTCACACCACCTATGAGAAAAATAAAAGATATATCACATATTTAATATTTATGCAAATAATCAATTCTGAAGAAATTTGTATCAATTATGAACGAACTGTTGAACAGAAAAGTGCCACTTTGATCCCTCCTAGCAGGGGAGAAAAAACCCGTATTCAAATAGGTGGTGTGAAAAACTATTTATTCCTCTAAAACACTAATCCCTTTATTCATAAACGTTTTTTAAGTGGACGTAATTATGCAAATAGGAACCAACCGGCATGAATTTTTCATTCTAATTAACACCTTGCATCAAAAGAAACAAGTCAATCTTTAAAACTACATTTTCCTGTGGATTGGTTCCTTTTTGCATAAGTACGGCCAAGTTAGCAAGCCCCTAAGTACTGTTTGTCCCTTTCGTTCTTATCCATATATCTATAAGACCAAAAGGGACAAACATTTAGACTTAGGAGACGTTTATGAATAAGGGGGTAAGATTGGACAACAAGTCTGGCTGTGTATAAAGGTGCATTCCAACCAAAAGAGCATTCGCTATTCTAACCCCCCACTCTACGAAATTCGATCGTTACACAAAACGTGATTGGTTGATTTCGTAGAACGGGGGATAGAACAGCGAATGCTCTTTTGGTTTGAACGCACCTTAACATTACTTTAAATACTCTAAGTACTCTAAATTTTGATCGCATAGTGAGCTGATCAAAATAAGTTAATTATAGGAATATTATTTAATTGATTATTTCACATAGGCAACAATTTATATACAACTTCGGTTAAATGTGTAAGAACTATGTTTTATTAAATTATTATAATTAGATAGGCACTGACAAAAAATACTCACATAATAATCTTTTAAAAGTATTTCAATAGCTGCAACCAAAGCATGAAGCACTTGTCCGGACCACATATCGCATTGCTCAATGAACCTTCTCACTATCGAGTAATTAGACGCTAGTGGCAACATCTGCCGTACGATCTGCGCTAACGCATCATCCAGGTCTTCAGATATGCTGAAACTTCTCGGCTCATATGTGTCTTTAGTTTGTTGATGTACGATGTAGTTTCCAGGAACTCCGGAGAAGACATAGAGAAGATCGTCTATTATCATATTCTCTTGTGAAGCTAGAGGCACACCAGCTGGAAGAAATATCACATCATCAGCCTATTACAGTCCACTGCTAGGACCAATATGAGTACCACAAAACTTTACAAACATACAATTCTAAAAAAATTACAACGTTCGACGCCGGTGACACAGCGTGTGTGACCAACAAAATCTGATTCCTATGCCAGTGACACACATACGTGATCAGAGTCACCTTATTCTTATAGCATAAATCCACTAGCATAAATCAAGTTCTTCCTCCTATGCCAGTGCTATAGAAATACGAACGTTTTTGACACAAGTGCTGTGTCACTAGCATAAGAGTACAATCTGTTCAGTCACACATGCGTGTCAATGGCATAGGAGTTCTATCAGATAATTTCGATCGCCATAGTATTAGCGCTTAGTAAGACAGTATCGGAGGCGAACGTGTTAATACAATTTTTGTAGAATTGTGTGCTTGTAAAGTTTTGTGGGATAGGCCACTGGATGTAGGCCTCTCCTTTCTTATTATGCGTTAGCAGGTACTGACCATCGCCACGCTATTTAAGCAGATTGGCGATTGCGGAGAAAAATACTTAGAAGCAAGAGAAATACAATTTCTAGAATTTTTATTCCCTTGGTAATAAATATTAGATTGTGCCTGAATGAAGGGATGGATTCCACAATAGAATTCTGAATATCTTAGGTGTATAGGGTATCAAAAACGATACGACCGAAATGTCACATGTCGTAATAATTATGTAATTAATCGAGACTGTGATACGGAGCAACAGAGTTCAAATTGACATTGATTGTTTACATAAGTCATTTTAGAAATAAAATATGTGATACCATATTATGCACCTAAGGGTTACACGCTTATTAGCATAAAAAAATGACAAATCTTTAATTCTTCTGACAGTTACATGTTGGGTAGGCTTATCCACAAATCATAGAACATGCTGGATAGTTTCTTCTAGCAAACTATGCAACTTTTGTCCCCTGAATGGCAGCACAGAAAACAATGGAGTTGATACTCTCACATACATTCAGAAGTCTTTATTAGTAGAGCATGCTTGATAGTTTCTTCTAGCAAACTATGCAACTTTTGTCCCCTGAATGACAGCACAGAAAACAATGGAGTTGATACTCCCACATACATTCGGAAATCTTTATTAGTAGAGCAAGCTGGATAGTTTCTTCTAGAAAACGATGCAACTTTTGTCCCCCGCGTAACCGCACAGAATAACAATGGAGTTTATGCATCCACATACATTCAAAAATCTTTATTAGTAGAGCATGCTGGGTAGTTTCTTCTAGCAAACTATGGAACTTTTGTCCCCTGAATGACAGCACAGAATAACAGTGGAGTTGATAATCCCATTTATACCATTTTGCAGTTGAAGGTAAAAAAAAGGTACTCTTACAAACTTACATTATATCATAATCACGCACTTTCAATCTTGGTTTTATCACCAACTTAAAACCTTAAACCTGAATTTCGTTTGTTTTAAAATTATTGACATAAAAAAATTAAAAATATATCTGCGAACGTGTTTCGTGATGTTTGTCAAAGACATCAAATGCTTTGGGAAGTCAGCCATTTTCAACTAAAAAATGATACACATTCAGAAATCTTACCTAATGATGCAGTGATGGCAACAGGTTCCTTTGGGAAGTCCCATGACATGGCCGGGTGGTCCTTCTGCCAGTTTGGCAAGTCCAGGCTATTGTACCAGTTTGGACGCAAACGCGCCTCTTTCTCTTCAAATGACTTCATTACAAACCTCTTACTCTCGTCAACTGCTTTTAGTAGTTTGTCTTTGATCTGAAAAGTGATATTTATTAATTTTTAGTGTCTCATCATCATCATCATCATCATCATATCAGCCGAAAGACGTCCACTGCTGAACATAGGCCTCCCTCAAAGATTGCCACAATGACCGGTCCTGCGCCACCCGCATCCAGCGGACTCCTGCGACCTTCACCAGGTCATCAGTCCACCTTGTGGGGGGCCTACCCATGCTACGCCTTCCGGTACGTGGCCACCACTCAAGAACCTTCCCGCCCCAACGGCCATCGGTTCTACGCGCAATGTGCCCCGCCCACTGCCACTTCAGTTTAGCGATTTGGAGAGCTATTTCGGTTACTTTGGTTCTGCTGCGGATGGTCTCATTTTTTTTTAGTGTCTATGTAATGAAATATACCTTTTATCTTTTATTATAAGTTGTGGCAATCTCTGATGGAGGCCTATGTATAGCAGTGGACATCTTTCGGCTAATAGGATAATGATAATATACACAATTGGATGTAATTAGTTAACAAAGAATTACTTTTAGCTTGTTTGAGGCTCAGCAACCTAGATCTAAGATTTATCTTATGAATGAATCAACTTCCAACAAAATTACGATACTTAAACTATGTAAACATGCATATAGTCCATGTTTGTAGATGGCCCATCAAGGAAAGGGTTTATTAACACCAGAAAAACGCATGTTTATATAGTTTAAGTAGCATAATTATGCATAAAACCAGCGTGACTCAGGCAACTGTAACCATGGTAATAACATACAGAAAAAAGTTGATTCACCCTTATGCTAGCCTTAGCTTAGTATTACTGCGATAATTCCTGATCTATTATTTCATATCTAACATAATGTTGTATGAAAAGAACAGATATTTTTATTGTGGACATAATACCATTTTGTTATCAGAATCATAATTTCAATAACTAGCAGGGTCGCCACGATCAGCTGCATTAGTACTATCTCATTCCATTAAATTACCAAGTAAATTCACAGAATGTTATTATTGTATTAAGATTGTTATGAGTGGGTAGGTATACAGTCATTTTATTAAAATCCTACCTTCCTTTGCGTAATCGATGTGTCGTAGTAACTGCTTATAAATTTGCGTCAACTAAGTAAGAGCATCGATAGCGCAGCGGTAAATCGTTGGACTACGAAACGTATGATCGGAGGTTCAAATCTCAGAATCGGTAGTTTTTTCTGGTTATATTTAGATTTTTAGATTTTATTTAATTTAATGCTTTTAAGTAATCACCTGTGGTCAGTATGGACAGATTTGAATCTGCAAGGACAGACAAAGCACATATCCTGCACTGGTTGTGTGATGTAAATTTAAGGACATTGTGGAAATTCTAGGAGATACAAATTTGACCATCCCACCAGTGAAAGTGATTTCTTTTTGTGTTCCAAGTGCCGCAACATTTCAAAAAGGGGTAAGTCGTAGTTTTAATCTTAGAGACAAACTAAAAGCCAAAGGGTCTAGCAGGATAAGCTAACAAGAGTTGCCTCCTCAAGGGATTTGGTTTTAATTTGAGGTGCAGTAGTGGGAAGCCCTAAGAACACTGGATGCGTAATATCAGCCTCCGATCTTCTTTTGTTTCAGACTTATTCACGAAAATGTCATAAATCATGGTAATCTTTAAACTGTGATATTAACTAAACCAAGTAAGCGAGAGTGACCAAATAAATTCAGAATTAAAGAGCGTGAAATGGGGTTCATAATGCATATTTTTAAAGACATTCATATCTTCAAACTTGGATGAAAAAAAAATGTTTTTTTTTTTCGGTTATATTTTTTGCCACTTCTCGCAGAGGCACAACTACCAAAAAAAATTACTTAATAAGCCACAACTGACAACTACGTATACATTTAAAAAGATTTCGAAAAATCATGGTGCGTCATGTCAAAAAAAAATTACGAACGCATGTTTTCGCACCATCTGTACAAGAACACGACAATCATTGATGAATCACTTCCCTTTCGGATGAAAATATTGCCCTTAAAAAGAAATGTGAATATTGTGGAATTGAATACAGTCGTACTTGGGACCATGAAGAGTATGATTCTGTAAATATAGAAGAATTGTATTGTTCTGATTGCTCTACTCAATTATTTGTTGAAATGGAATGGTAATAAAAATTATTTATCAATGATTGTCGTGTTCTTGTACAGATGGTGCGAAAACATACGTTCGTAATTTTTTTTTGACATGACGCACCATGATATTTCGAAATCTTTTTAAATGTATACGTAGTTGTCAGTTGTGGCTTATTAAGTAATTTTTTTGGTAGTTGTGCCTCTGCGAGAAGTGGTACAAAATTTAACCGTAAAAAAAACTTTTTTTTTTTCATCCAAGTTTAAAGATATGAATGTCTTTAAAAATATGCATTATGAACCCCATTTCACGCTCTTTAATTCTGAATTTATTTGGTTACTCTCGCTTACTTGGTTTAGTTAACATCACAGTTTAAAGATTACCATGATTTATGACATTTTCGTGAATAAGTCTGAAACAAAAGAAGATCGGAGGCTGATATTACGCATCCAGTGTTCTTAGGCCTTCCCACTACTGCACCTCAAATTATAACCAAATCCCTTGAGGGGGCAACTCTTGTTAGCTTATCCTGCTAGACCCTTTAGCAGTAATTAGGTGTGCAGTCTAAGTAAATATCGGTTTTTGTATTTTAGCCTGACGACATGCCCTTTTTGGTTGGCGGTGTTAATTAACGGCTGAGTGACTAGCACAGCAGGCAGCGGGTAGGCAGAATACCCCGGTCGAACATCCGACGAAAATTCTCCTGGCGCCCTATTAACTAGATTAGGATTAGATTACGTAGTATAAGTATTTAATAAACACTATTGTTACTACACCTAAATGGCCTTTACTTTAACCAGCTTGGTAGCACATAACAAGATGTCATAGCATCTCTTGCATGCACTATGCTTGTTCTTGTACTAATAGCATATGACAATTTAGGTTCAAACGCTAACCCATGTTCGGAGTCTTTCCGGTGGACAATCTAAAAGTTAAGGCTTATAAAGCTTGATTTTCTTATGAAAGTATTATCTTCGTTAAGACATACCTTGTTCATTGCATTGTATGATAAAAATCATTACTACCTGTCCACAGGCTGTTAACTATCGACCACAGGAAAGAAAAAGTGTGTGTTCAGCTCCAGCCCTTCTTTCCTCTGGCCAATAGTAAGCAACTGGTAGGAGTGTAGTCATGATTTTTATCATACAATTCAATAGGAAAGGAGTGCCTTTAAATAATAAGATAATTAACTATCATAGCTCTTAACTTTTATAATGTCCACCAGAAAGACTAGAAAGAATAACATAATTTTGACTTTGACCCTGCGGATTTTTAAAAACTGGACTTTAAATTTAAATAAAAGAGGATAACAAAAACAAATGTACAATCACCTGAGGAAGATCTTCTTTGGTGATTTGGTGCTTATTATCACCTAGGATTGGCTTTGGTGCTACTTTAGGTTTAGATGTTTTAGTCCTTTTTTCATCAAATACCAATTTGTAAAATAACAGGATAATATCTGGCAAGTTATCAGTGCTGAAAAGAGAAAAAGTAAATGTAACACATCCCACACCATATTCCCACCAGGTAGGTGCTCATAAACTGAGATGCTGGCGTACTTGGTGCCAGGCACTAGCTATAAACCTATAGGCCCCATAAAAGCGCCCACTTGGCAGGTACACATTGCATCTTCGCTACCAAAGGGCTGCTACCAAAAAGTTAACAAATATAATTACTTTCTTTTGGGACATTGTAAACAATTTTCAAAATGAATAATAAATTTATTTTAGCACCACCCTGCAGGTAGCCTGGTTCAAAATTTGTTGGTCCGTTTTTCATTTCTTCTATCTCTTTCACACTCGTGGCTTGACTCTTCACAAAATATTCATATAATAGATGCTTCTGTGTTTCACACTTCGACTTCGTTATTCTATTTAAGCAAATCGATTTGTAGCCAGATTAGGTATACAACAGTTGTTTGGCTCAGCCGCGTGCCCGCCTAGCGGGTTCGCGGTGTGCGACATTAAATTCCACGTCCTTGTCGTTAAAAGTATGAAAATGTCTATGCAAATCCAGGCGGGTAAGATCAAAGAAAAAGTAAGGCCTTACTTTCGATTTTTCAGCTCTTCATACTTCTTGATGAACGCCTTTGTATTAGAAGCTTTCAGAGCTAATCTCTGTGCATACTCGTTTACTTGTTTGGACGAGAGATTGCTGTTGCCATAGTTAGGATCATTCTGAATGTACTCAAGGACCGTGTCGGCGTCTAAACTACATCTGTAAACAAATAACAAACGTTGAACATTCGTAAATGCTAAATTTTAAATGGCACTAAAATAAGCAATTTTCTTCATACCCTAGAGCGTCAAGGAGCTCCTTGATGGTAGTTAGCATTTTTTCTTTGGGGAGAATCCAATTTTGATGCATTTATGACTTTCTGTAAGAATAATTTCAAATTACATTACAGAATTGGAGGCATTATTATCAATGTGAATATTTAACTTATTTGACATTTGACTTTTGACAGAGGTTTGACAGTTGACAATGCTTACATTCTAAAAAAATAACGTAGGTCATTCATGCGTAGGTCCCTGTAAATTGTTGTATAATAGAAAACTCACACATGCAACAACATGGATTCATTTGATGGGAATGATCACATGATCGTTTATTAATTTACTAAGCAAATAATGGAAACACTCCTTTTAAAAATAATTGTTGTCCTTATTTCATTTTTAATTGTTGTCTATGGGCGACCGTTACGACTTTCGTTTTACTTGTTCCTTGTTAAGCTATTCAACACTAGATGTCGCTTAATGACTTGCATCATTGTTATCATAATTTCTGTGAGGCAATTCAACA
>JALPQI010022853.1:0-17609 GCA_025490895.1 Thaumatotibia leucotreta
CCCCTCCCCCCCTATAGGACCTCGCGTGATTTATGCACAAGCCCTAACCAGTTTAACGGTCATTTTGTTACGAATACTTGAAACAGATGCGCAGGTTACGAGTATATTGGTTAGTTTGAATCGATGCGCTCGATAAGCGGTAAGAACGAGAACCCCGGCTATTGAATTGATGTGAAAAACAAGAGACACTTAAGTTAAATTGAAGGCAATTTTGCACGGCTTTGAAGGTCATTAGTTGTTTGATGTTATTTGTAAATGTAGACGCTGAAAAATTGGAATTGTTTATAAGTAAACATGGATAGGTAGGTACGGTGAGACCAATCAAACTTTACCTTATCTTAAACTTCTTCATATTTATGTAGGTAAACGAAATTTATTATCTATAGGTCCCTAAGCCATTTTAGGTACTGTGTGTTATTGAATCATATTAAGTAGATACTATAATTATACACAATAAACGCCTATTACATTAAATATAATATGAAGGGTCCACGGATAGAACATGTCTATTAGTCAATTCAATTTACAGAAGGAAAAAAAACCACCTTACTTTTAATAGAATAAGGTGTGAACTGTGAATTTGCCATATTTTTTTTAAGCACTGGACATATTTTTTGCGTGGACCCTTCATATGCTCTAGCTGGTACTGGATAGATACTTTGATAGATACCTTAAGTTGTACCTAAACGTAAACATACTGGTCGTTTTTCCAAATCGTTAATCACCTGAAAATATATGTCTGTCAATTGGACGTTGTTTTGACAAACATAAACTTAAACTTCAAAGTATTTTGTATGCATACAAGATTTTGATAGCGGGATAGAAATCTTTTCATTGTTTGTATTATATAACTCCAATAATTATGAGTCACTCTATGAGCAGTCCGAAGAATATTCAATTAGGTAAGATTCACCACTAGCTAGGTTACCTAATACCTACTTATTATTATCATTTCATATTCGAAGCGAGAAGTGGTAAGGGTACCTATTTTTACTTCTAAGGTAGATAGATACCTTAGTAAAAGCAAGATGTTTTAAACCGTCTTTCATTAGAATTAATTAAATGCTACGCACGATTTTAATCCTCTGTAGGTAGGTACCTACCTACTTATATAATCTACAGTAGCAGAAATACTCTCTGACCTTTGGGTCATTTGGGTTTACTTTCTCTCGTTGCAATAAGGTAAGGTCACACATATCATGTTATCTATACTTAAATTAATAACTATTTCAGTTTTCGAAACGTATCAAAAAGCCAGGGTAGCGTTCGTGCAAAGTATGGCCGAGCTGGCGACAAGATCGACGAACGTCAAATGCTTAGAAAGCGTGGGGGTATTAGGTTTGTACCTATTTCCTAATTACTTATGAACATTTACTGTATTAACACGTTCGACGTTGGTGACACAGCGTCTGTGCTAAAAAAATCTCACTCTTATGCCATTGACACATAGGTATCTACGTGACCAAATTACTATGTATGACTTTGACCATTTTTGACACAAGCGTTGTGTCGCCGGCATAGGAGTACAAATAGTACAATCTTTTCGGTCACACATGCGTGTCACTGGGTGACTGGCATAGGATTTCAAATAGATTATATCAATAGACATAATATTAATACTTAGTGGTACAGTATCTAGCGAAGGCGAAAGTGTTACGCTAAGGTACCGTCGATTCTTCGTATTTTCGCCTAGGATACCTATCTTCGCCTAGCGCGAAAAGTTACAGTTCCCGCCTTATTATTAAGGCAAACTGTCAGCTAGCAAAGTACATGTTTGTCATACTTGCTATTTACTACTTATTATTAGTTTCTGTGCACCGATGCGAAAACTACAACTTTTTACATTAGGCGAAGATAGGTATCCCAGGCGAAGACACGGGGTTTTACGGTACAGAGTGGAAGTGGAGGTGTAGTCGAGTTCCCAAATAGGATATTTGTTGGTTGTTGGCACTTGGTACTCGTAAAAGCGTATCGACAGTCGACACTTAACGGTTTACCTACTTATTCCAAAGACCTCCTACGACCGCTGCTCTCCGACTCGTGCAGCACCGTCCGCCAATGCGCGGTGGTGGCCGCTGCGAGGCTGGCTGAGCATGACGAGGGGGTGGCGCGCCAGCTACTAGCCACGGGCATGGTCACCGTTGCCATTGAGAACCTTAACAAGTACAACGTGAGTACTAGGCTGCTACCGAGAACACCCAAATTCGCAAAGGACCATGGGCATATTTGTATGGAGAGTGGACCAAGAACCAACAGAGCCGAAAATTTTACATTTATTTCATTTCATTCTATGGGCACTATGTTTAATTCCATTGGAAAACGGAGATATTTGTATTTTAGTCAGAGTAAAAACTATGATGAATGGTGTCTGAACGACGATAAGTTGCTTAGAGAGTACAAGCAGAACGCCTTACTCATATAAAATTATCCAATGGAATTCAACTTTGCACCTATACTCGTAGAATGAAATAAAGTACATAAGCAGACTTTTTAATGACACTACTCCCAGCTTCGTTGGTTTTTGGTCCATTTTGACGCATAGCCCTTTCGGGGATTTTTATCTGTCACTCCAACGAAGATGAGGCCTTCGTTGGTTCTAGAATAAGAGAAACGAATCCTAAAAATTTGAGGATTTGGAAGTCGCGATTAGGGCCGCTCATTCAAATTTTCTCTCCTTAAAACAACAGCGAATCGGGACACTTACGTTTATTATTTCTCTGAACTGACTGAAAATAATATGTCTGGTTTAGTTTAATATGGAAGCGCAGGGTCAATAGCGTAAGTGTGGTGTGGTTTCGGCTTGAACACAAATCCTCAGTTTACAATTCCAGTTACCTATTTTATTAGGTTCCTAAAGTTTACAGTTAAGTCAATTTAATATACCTACCTATATTTTTTGCTACTCGCAGCTCAAAGAGGTTGCACTTTGGCAACGACAGGATCCTGTTGGTTCTTATCCTTATATCCTTACAACATAATTAAGGTGAATTTAGACCAAACGAGCGAATGCACTTTCTATCCCCCACTCTACGAAATTTGTTCGTTACACAAACAAAACGTGATTCGTCGAAATTCGTTGATTTCGTAGAGTGGGGACTGGGGACTAGAATTACATTCGCTCGTTTGGTCTATATATATCCATCCACCTATAGATAATTTCTGTTTTTCAGGTATTTTATAAAAGATCCGCTCTGTATCTCATGCGTGCTGTAGCGAAGTAAGTATTTATTTAATGTTAGGCTTAATTCCCGGGCTTAGTCTAACTCTTGTTTATACTGTTATAGGCACAACGAAGAACTTGCATCTGCCATAGTTCGCCTTGGGGCCCTTGAGCACATCGTATCGTGTCTTGAAGATTTTGACACTCAGGTACCTACCGAAACTTCATAATTACAATTTCACGTCATTACTACAGTGTATCTTAGTTATAGGGTTCATCTACCTTTCTACCAACTGAGTAACTATCTAAGTACCTAATAAGTACCTAGCTATATGTTGGATGTCGGGCATCACTGTCATCAGGGGTTTATTAGTAGGTACAGTCAAAGACAAAATAAGGTGTACACAAAAATGTTCAAAAATATGTACCAGTGCACTCTAATTCTGTGTAATAAGAACGTCGTAACGTAACATATTTATGAGCGGATTCTTTCGATACTTTTTTTTGCACTTGCCTGTACTCTTTATAAAGTATATGTATTTACTGTGTCAGCAGATGTGTAGCCGTACCATTACTTTGCAAGTATCGGTAACGTTTGTTTTTACTCGATACGTAAAGCAGGCCATCGCTCTCGCTCCAATATGTCAGGCGAGCGCGATATAATGCATTAGACACGTATCGAGTAAAACCTAACGTATCTTTTACTTTCCTGTATGCTTAGCACAGGATTGGCGCGACAGTATCTCGCCGCGAGATAGACTATCCGTCCCTCTTTTGTTAATATAGCTAGTAAAGGAGCGATCTATCTCGCGGCGACATACTGTCGCACCAATCATGTGCTAAGCATACAACTCATGGTAATACGGCTACAGAACAACTAAAATACCTAGGTACGTGCTATTAGCAGCAGGTGAATGGCGCAATTATTTTTTACCTATTTATTGATTCATATAATTACTTCATTTTACATAATCATAATCATTTATTTGCGTAAAATAAGAGTAGGTAGTTTACAATGTTGTTACATAAACATAAATATCATGAGTCCTTCTATTAAGCCACCTATGCAGCATGCAAATTTTGTAGACTTACATCTAATTTTACCTAAATAATTATGTATGTCTGCTTTGTAGAAATTCTACTTTCATTATTTACATGTTTTGGTTCTACAGTGAAAGCAAATTTTACAATAGGTGAAAGAAAATGCGGCTTGGGCACTAGGCTACATCGGTAAGCACAACGAAGCATTGGCCGGTCTGGTAGCTGATGCCGGGACGGTCCCGCTGCTGGTGCTCACCTACCAGGAGCCAGAAATAAGTCTTAAACAGGTATTCCAGAACTTTGGCTCCTATCTAACACAGACGTGTATGTTCAAGAAATATAACTTTTTAGGGGTTATTCTCTCCTGTTACCATCCGTCTGACACCAGTGGTAACAGCTGGATTTTTTTTCCACCTAGAAATTAGTAACAGTAATTGTTAGTAGTTTGGTGGTAACTACTGTTAATTTTTCCCACTTGTTACCACTACAATATTTGGTGATAACTACTTATTCCCAATTGTTCCCATTGGTAACAGGTGGGAAAAAAATTGCCAGTTGTTACCACTGGTGTCAGATGGGTGGTAAAATAAAAGGTGGGAATAACCTCTTTTTAGTAGGTATGGTGTGAGGTCGAGGTGATGGGGGACATATGAGATGATTCAACTCTATGAAGAGAACGGCTAATTGCATCCTGCACCAAGCACCGTATACTCAACACGGCTTATGACAGAACTTGTTGGAAACAAGCTACATGTCATGGTCGCGATCCTCAGAAATGGGGAACGAGAAAGAAGACGTTAAACAGTGTTAAGAATTTAATTAAAGAGAACAATTCGTCAGCTGTAATATCTAACTACCTACAGTCTTTTCTGGTTTAACTCCTCATTAGCGAAAATCTACTAAGATTTTTATAAATTGAAGGATTACTTATCTACTGGTAGGTTGACATATTGCCGATTGACATCCAAAACTCTCTACGTAACAAATACCTGCTTGAAATAAAGCTCGTATCTCAGTCATGATTCCATACTGACATACCTACGAGGTTGCTAAGAGCAGTGACAGTTTTTATAGTGAGTTTTACTTGTCAGTCGACGATACAAGGTACCCCATTTATCTATATTAACTGCACTTACTTACGATATAAGTACCTATTGCAGATCACAGCAGGGGCATTAGTAGACTTGGCACAGCATAAACCTGAAGCAGTAGTCGACGCGGGAGCAATTAGTCATCTGGTGCGAGGACTGGAGAACCAGGACCCAAAATTAAAGGTTCGACTTCTTGCCCTCATTAAATAACCAGAAATGATTCCGGATTTTCTAGCTATAAAACCACGATGCTGTTATACTGTGTGACAGTCAACCAATTGCAACCCTAGGCCACTCCGGAACCTTGTCACAGTGACGCTGGAAATCCTATTATAAGAAATATCTTAATACTTGTCATTTTGGACATTTTGACATGGTTCTAGAGTGTCTTTAAGGTAGAGAGGAATTGGTGGAGTGTACGTGTTAAATTTTTAATGTGTTGTCTTAAGTCTTCCTCTAAGATAGGAGTAGCGATTGGCGCAGGTGTCTCTCGAATGTCAGCGTTATTCGGACAAAAACGTCTCTAAGGGCATATTTCACCATCTTCGAATAAAATATATCTGTCAGATAAATGTTAGCTGTTGCTTTCTTTTACATGTCTCGGGAAATGGGTAGTGATAATTTTATCTGACGAATATACACTATATCTGGGTATTATGTAGCAGACCGTAAATAATACCTACTGGTTCCTAATAGGACGTAGTAGTTCCTGAAGTATTACTAAGTATAAATGGTTACCCTACTTCGGGTTCGTTACATAGGTGCAGCATTCAGGCAAGAAGGCACCTACTCTGTGCAAGAGCCAAGAACTATTTCTGCCTCTTGGCGCGTCTGTATCCGTACGCATAGTTAATAGGAGAGGCCTACGTCTAGCAGTGGACTGAGATGATCTGATGATGTAATATGTGATATGGTAGCCCCCACGGTGCTTAGACAAGTTGCTAATCGCTAACGCTTAATCGTCAATCATAAACGAAAGGCAGCTCCCTGTCTTTGTCGCACTAATATGAAAGAGTGACAGAGAGGGAAAACTACGATACGCAACTAAGCGTTAGCGATTGGCAACTTGGTTAAGCATCCCGGTCTAGACTATAACTGACGTTTTCTCGTTCAGCGCAGCACGTTATGCGCTCTGGGCGCCGTGGCGAGCGCGCGCGCCGAGCTGGCCGAAGCGGTGGTGGCCGGAGGCGCGCTGCCCCCCGCTTTACTGCACGCCGGCCACGACGCGGCCCCCGTGCGCCGGGCAGCCGCCTGCCTCATACGCGACATAGTCAAGCAGTCCGTTGATGTAAGTGCAGGGAGATCACGATCTACTAATGCCTTTAAGTCAAGAGTGAACAGGGAGCTGGGTGCGCGCCGAGCTGGCCGAGGCGGTGGTGGATGGCGGCCGCACTGGCGGCCCCCTTGCGCCGCGCGGCCGCCTGCCTCATACGCGACATAGTCAAGCAGTCCGTTGATGTAAGTGCAGGGAGGCTACCATCATCTACTAATGCCTTTAAGTCAAGGGTGAACATGCAGCTGGGTGGACGCCGTGGCGAGCGCGCGCGCTTAGCTGGCCGAGGCGGTGGTGGATGGCGGCCCCCTTGCGCCGCGCGGCCGCCTGCCTCATACGCGACATAGTCAAGCAGTCCGTTGATGTAAGTGCAGGGAGGCTACCATCATCTACTAATGCCTTTAAGTCAAGGGTGAACATGCAGCTGGGTGGACGCCGTGGCGAGCGCGCGCGCTTAGCTGGCCGAGGCGGTGGTGGATGGCGGCCCCCTTGCGCCGCGCGGCCGCCTGCCTCATACGCGACATTGTCAAGCAGTCCGTTGATGTAAGTGCAGGCAGGCTACCACGATCTACTAATGCCTTTAAGTCAAGGGTGAACAGTCAGTTGATGTAAGTGCCGTTGGCCTGTCTCTGTCACACCAACAAAGGCGTCATTAGAGTGACAGAGACAAATCCCCGAAATTTGCGAACTTCACGAGGACACGTAATTCGTAATTACAATACAATTTGCACAATGTATATTATATTACCAGGCATACCTCTTCCTAATACTCTTGAATTCTGTCTGCATTCGTCACATCACTAGTAAATACATTAATCGCTGATTGTGCCCCAAGCACGGAGTTGTGCAGCATCACCTACTAATACTCACTACTTATTCATTAAAGTCTCCTAAGTTAGCATGCCGCTAAGTAGTCCCTTTCAGTCATAAGGACATGTGCTTAAGACCGAAAGGAACAGACAATACTCAGCGGCATGCTAAGTTAACACTTAGCAGACGTGGGCCTACGCTAGCTTACGCGGATTACCCGCAACGGACGCCCGCCTCAAAGAAATTGTATAGACACCGCTCTGGCGCGGGCGCGTGCGACGGACGAAAATCCGCGCGGCGGGCGGCGGGTGTCCGCTCCGTACGCACACGCTCGCGTTTCTTGAATTCTGCGCTAAGTTAGGGCCTACGCTAGCTTACGGGGATTACCCACAACGGACGCCCGCCTCAAAGAAATTGTATAGACACCGCTAACTGGCGCGGGCGCGTGCGACGGACGTTAATCCGCGCGGCGGGTTGCGGGTGTCCGCTCCGTGCGCACGCGGCGGGCACTCCGGAGCGGACTTGTTTCTTGAATTCAACGCTAAGTTAGGCGTGCGCCCGTCGCGTACTCGCTGGCCCGCGGCGGGTGTCCAGAGCGAGACCCGCGAGCGTGCGCACGCGGCGAGTGTCCGCGTAAGCCAGCGCAGGCTCTTATGATTATGGGGGAACTAACCTGTGCCAACTAACCTTCATATCTACAGCTAGCCCAACTAGTGGTGAATACAGGCGGCTGCGGGCCGCTGGTGGAGCTACTCGGCGAGAGCACGGGCGGCGTGAGAGTGCCCGCGTGCATGGCGCTCGGGTATATCGCCGGCCAGTCCGACCAGCTCGCTATGGCCGTCATCGAAGCCAAGGTCAGTTTCTCTCTTACAAGACTCTAATGACGCCTTAGAGTGACAGAGACAAATCCTCGAAATCTACGAATTTCGCGGAAGTACTTAGGCCAGATTGTCTTGTAACGTACTTAATTGGAAGAATTGTGGTCCTCCGAACTCGAAGTTCGCAACCTACGGGGGTTTTTCTCTGTCATTCTAATGATGCCTTCGTTGGTGTAACAGAGACAAATCCTCTTGCGAACTACGGAGTTCGCAGTAAGCCAACTCAGTCTTTAAAATAGGTATGATGTGTAGTAAATTTATAATGCTGTTTAAAGATCGTGATATTTGATTTTTGCAAGGCCACATGAATGAACTTACACATTAAATTTGGTTTCTTATATTCTCACATAACCAGGCAGTGGTGATGCTAGTGACCATCCTGCAGAACACAGAGGGCGATGACGCGGAGCTGTGCGCCGCTGCGTGGACGCTGGGCCACATCGCGAAGCACTCCCCGCAGCACAGTCTTGCTGTTGCTGTGGCTAATGCTTTGCCACGGCTATTGCAGGTTCTAACTTGTATATTATACCCTCCTGGATTGGTGCGGTAGTGATGCTATATTACGTGTCTGGGCATTTTCACTTTTAGGGACACCCAATTAGCACATTAAAAAACCTTAATTGCAGTCAGGTTCGCAACAACAATTAAGTACGACTTCTTTAGGAATTTAAGCTTGATTGGCGTTTTATGTTATAATCTTATGATATAGCTTATAGTTTATAAAATTAACACCGAAACTGTTTTTTTATTGAAATTAAGTGCTTAAAATAGTCCCTAAAATTTAAAAAGCTTGAGTATGTGTGCACTGAGTTTTGTGTCTAGTAAGATTGTATTTTCTATTGATATGTTAGCCATTGTGGTAGTAGGTATGTAGAAAGGCAGATTGGTTAGGCAGCAGAGCTGCTAAGATGGTGCTTATCACAATTTTCCATTGCATGTTGATATATTTTCTATATTTCAAGCATACTATCTTTACAACGATTTATCAGCTCTAAATATAAATGTTGTAACTGAATAAAATACAACTACATACTTAAAGTCAATAAACAATCAATAACTTAAAGTATTCTTAAGTTATTTTCTGATAACATTAATAAATCAAAATGCAAACTGCATTAATTTTTAAACTATGTTATAAACAGTACAACAAATTTCTCTCTCAACTCCTGAATGGGCAAAATATTGATACAGTTTGATTTCAGTTATACACAAATCCAAAGTCATCGGCAGAGGTGCATGCAAGGTCCTCTTGTGCCCTGAAGCAAGCCCTGCAGTGCTGTCTGCATCGCCCAGCACTAGAGCCATTGCTACATGCTGCACCTTCTTGCATTCTTAAATATGTTCTGGCACAATATTCTAAGGTATGATACTGTTTTATTTATCCATGATTATGTTACAGGGATTATTTGGTCTCTAGCACAAAATTGTAGAATACCAGAAGCTTCAGGTCACCTAGTAAACAGGACCGTCATCCAGATTGTCATCTTCTTCATCATAATCTTCCCCATTATCGAAGTAATTATTAGCATAATCAGTCCCATCATCAAGTTCATCTTCTGGTTCCTGTTCATCTTCCAAGTCCTCGTCATCATTAGCTTCAACCTTTTTCACAGCCTCCTCACCTTCATTTGTTTCCATTTGTTCGTCGTTTTCATCTTGCGATTCCTTTTTTTCTAATGTCTGGAATCTCTTATTGATTTCTGAAGGGTCATCTAGTTTTCGTTTTCTTGCCGACGCCCGGACTCGTCGCGCTTGTGGTCGAAGCTCTGTGGGCATATTGTTCCAAACGCAGTCTAAGATTTTTCCTTGTTTTGCATCCATAGCCAGTAGCTTATACTTATCGGAGTACCTTTCGACGTCATCCGTTCTAGTTTTCGGTTTGACAAATGCGGGTGAATCGTGCAGGAAACCAATGAATTGGTCTTTAACAATCAGCATGTAGTCAGTTGCAGCATCACAAGCGAGAGGTAATGGTTTAGTTTCAAGTTTAGGAAATAGTGGCGGCGGTGCGAGGGTTGGCGCGTTGTTCTCGCCGCGCGCAATGCCTAATGCCTGCAACTGCTCGTGTGTTAAAGATAACGTACTGCCGCGTCCTCGGCCTCGTCCTGCCATTGTTATTTTATGATAAATGCCACTGTTTAATACATATTTTGTTCTGGCACGTTCTGCACGTTGCTTTGTTGATATTCGCTCAGTATTATTTTGGCAGTGACAGTGACACTGACATGACAGTTAGGTTAAGTTATTTGAGAAATCGTTTAAAACGTGGTAACCGCCTTAATTAAACAATCAGACGGCTGTTTCTTCTTATAATTTGATAGCTTGCTGATCATCAAAAATATGAATATTCCCATTTAATTAAGATGTAATTGCAAGTGACAGAGCAAGATGCTAGAAATTAACAATTTTCGGGTAAAGACTGCTAGCATAACAAGCATTTCCGGTGAGTTACAGCAATATACGCGGGATTTGGTCTACCCGTCTCTTTTTATCCTCGTAAGGCCCACCATAGTTACTTTTCCTAGTTTTAATTTCACCTTGTTTTATATGTAAATTGGTAAAAATTTAGTTTGTTTCAAAAAGGAATAAAACCCAATAAATTCCACTTTATTAATTTTATTATATTGGTAGAAAAACGCCGCAAATTAAAAAAAATGTAGGCGGGAATAGTTGGTTGTCCTTAGAAAATTTCAAATTGCTGCCTTTTTCTACTGCCAAGATGGTTGGACAGAGTATACAAGTTGTCCCAAAACTACAAAAATTGTTTGCTGTTTTTCCAACATCCCAATACTTGGTTTTGTTTAGATATTACCCAACGATGCAAGAGCAAGGCGACTATTTGTAACAACTGGAGCATTGAAGAGAATTCAAGAAATCGATACAGTTCCAGGAACATCCCTTAAAGAATACATTAACATCATAAACAGTTGCTTCCCTGAAGAAATAGTTAGGTATGTCACTTGAAATACCTAGTCAATACAAAGCAATCTAGTAATTCAACTTTAAGTACCAATGGTCGTACGGTCGGCTCCGATTATTATTAATAATTAACGACTTTGATCCTTGTGCCATGGACATTGACGGAGAGGCTTCGCGACGACATGGACATGGAGCGAGAGCGACGTGCGCTCGCGGTCCGCTGCAACATGCTGTCGCGGAGATTCGCCAAGTGCTCCACCGACGTTAAAATAACGCTATTTAGAGCATTCTGCCAGTGCTTCTACACATGCTCATTATGGTGTAACTACACCAAACGTTCGTATAACGCGCTCCGGGTTCAGTACAACGATGCGTTCAGAATACTCATGAAACTACCTCGCTACTGCAGTGCTAAGGCCATGTTTGCTGATGCGGGAGTACCTGATTTTTATGCAATCATGCGGTCTCGCATAGCCACGGTCTGGACAAACGTATGGCAAAACTCGCAGCAAAATGATATTCTGACGCTATTTACTGTCAACCCGAGCAATAACATACTAAAGCACTGGATAGCCGTTCACCTGGGCGAGAATGGCACATAGTGGACAGCTTGATTGTAATTTTAATATAATAATTTTGTTTTAAGTATTATTTTATAATTAAGGTGTGGTACCAATCCTACTTTTATATGAGTCCTTGACTTGAAATAAAGAAATATTATTATTATTTGTATGTCTTTGCCATATCTCGGGACCATGGGGTCCCGGGCTTTTGGGAGGCATGCGTGGGGCCGAAGCCAACAGCGCAGAGGCCCTTTAAGACAATTAATATAAAGCATAGGATACACGTGGCGGATACCATCCCCGACCGCACAATATGATACGTCCGGAGATGGTCCCCGCCAGGTGCAAAGAATCCCCGACCGCACAATATGATACGTCCGGAGATGGTCCCCGCCAGGTGCAAAGACTATTGCAGTTATTATAACATACGTTCAAAAAAGTTTTTTTTTGCGTAACTGTAATAAGAGTTCTCTACTATTAAATATTGTATTGCATAATGGCGCATCTTAATTTGAATGTTTTTTTTTTCAGATACTATACACCCGGATTCTCAGATTCATTACTAGACAGGGTGGAAGCATATACGCCTCAGGTAATTTATAAATTGCACAGGAGATCTTTCATAAGTTTCTTTCAACAGTAAGTCGACGCAAACGGCGGATTAATATTGATATTTTACCTTACATACGTACTAATTGTTCCAGATACCAGAACTATTCACAGACAGGGTACCTAGTGATTGCCAAAGTGAAGTAACAGTGGAAAATGCAATTTAAACAATATTAAATTGATCAGTGATACATTTTATTGAATAAAAGTTGTTGTAATGCGAATTTGTGCTTTATTTGCCCAGTGTCCAGACTAGTTTTTGGACTCTAATGATCCTCCCTCCTATATTCGATTCTTCCATTGCCATAGATTGACCGCAGACTTTGTACCTGTTAAAAGTAGTTTTGGAATATGTTACAACCATTGAGGGATTAGCATATTTTACAAGTTACGGTGCTCTCACTCATCCCTTCCGTATAAATATACCTACCAATAGGTAGTTCCACGAGAGTTGAGGTCACGCATACAAGAACATGTCATGTAAACTCAATGGGAATTTGAAATTAGTGTTATTTTTTCGTACTGATAGCAAATTAATTGCAACCGTAAGATTGACCAAAAAGTTAGTTCAAGGGATTTGCTTCAATATTTTGACGCAGTCCACATTTAAGTCATTCAATCATTCACTATTTTTTTGCAATTAGTACTATATTAAGATATGTGTGTAATCATTCACCTCAACTCTGGACAAAATTATCTATACCTACTCGTAACACGGACGATAACAAGGACCTCCTACCATGAATTGAAAGGTTAAAATAGACCCCGGGATTCTCATCGCGATGACGCCACAGTACTTGGGGAGTCAGTGGCACATTGGAACAAAATGTTATACCACGATGGTTGCAAACAAGCATACAGCACAATGATACGCACCGATACCTATGGACGCCTGCAACTTCCAATGCGTCACATGCGCATTAGCGACCCTTCTTAGGTCAAAATTGGATTAAGTAACAGTTTACAAGATAAATGTTAGTAGTCCCTTACTTTTCTATGCCAGGGTCGCGTTTTATAAAGTTACAATTTACAATTTCGCTGTTTGCCTCTCTTTCTAGCCAATATGTGCGTGCGTTAGAGAGGCAAACAGCGAAATTGTAAATTGTAACTTTATAAAACGCGACCCTGAAGGCTGAACCAATTGGAACCCTAGGCCAATCAGGAACGGAAGACGCTCAAAGCACCCCACTCGCGTTTTACGACCGATTCAAACCACACATAGTAATCTATGTCACCTCTAAATGTAAGGGCCAAATTCAGACCGAAATGACAGAGGCCGGCAGTGACTGAATCGTCTTACCTCTCAAAGCCGTTGGCGGCCACGGGCCGATACCATTTCGGTCTGAATCGGCCCTTACACTTAGAGGCGACAAATATTATTTACTGTGTAGGTACCTAAGCATGTTTTCAGGCCATTAGGGCAGCGAACCTTTATTACAAAGAACTTACTCGAGTCCAGCCAAGATGTTTATAATTGTTACACCATTTGTTTCAGCATCAATGCAGTCTGGACTTCGTCGACTAAAGTTTATTTTGGAATTTCGTAGAGATTCCTCCATGTTAGTTGCTACTGTCACATTCAAAGCCTGCAACATTTTGACTTATACCACATTTATACAGATGACACACTGGCACCAGCTCCGCATGCGGCGACGGTATGTATTATCAAACCGGAATGGAGTTGTTTATACCAGTAATTGGAGTTCGAGGCCAAAGAAACTACGAAAATATTGCCACAACAATGATACGTTCTTACAATAGTAAATCCTTATTTTCTAAAGACAGACGTTGAGATATTTTATTTATTGGTAATTTTAATTCTGTGATTTAATAGAAACAATATTATATTTACTTATTTTCACGTAAATATAATGTGGTGTGCGTAACATGTAGCATAGTATAAGAACATATAGGTATAAGTATGCTTGTTCTCCTTTCTTTAGTTAGTCGTAATACAGACGCTTAAGTAAACGTACATGCCTTTCAGTCTAATCCGTTCCCACGCCACATGGCGACCGTGAACTTGTTGTCCGCGAGCGCCGCCGCGCCGAGCGCGCCTGACATCAGCATTTTCGCCAACCCGGTGCATATTATATAATAGGAGTGCATAATAATATTTACGTGGGACACAAGCCGATCGACTGCGCAAGCGACAGCCCGAAGGAAATCTAACCAAGGACAGTCATTAAGGAAAGTGTTTATCGAGTGAGATGGGGCACGGCTACAGCAAACAAGAAGAGAAGGAAGTGATTGTAAACCAAAATGCGGTTGGATCAAACGATGCCGCCGGTGCGAACGAGCATTCCAGAGTTAACAACATTCTCATTACCGTACTGTTCGTGATTTTGGCCCTTGTCGTTTGCTGCGGACTGTACAAGTATTTGAAGAAGGCACACGAACAATATGTGCAGAAAGAGGTGAGAAGAGAAGTGTGGTCCCGTTTGCAAACCAGACTGTCACTGAAAAGAGCGACTCCGTCCAGAAATGAGGCAGAGGAAGGCGTTTAGGCAGAGCGTGAAATGCGGAGGAAGAAGCGAGAAGATTTACGTAATAGGTACGCGTGTGAAAAGTGAATAGTGTCAAGGTTCCTGTGTGTCAAAGTGAAATGGTGTTAAGGGTATGGATTTAGAGTTAAATATTATATACGATAAATTAGATAAAATAAGGACTGATTTGCAAAAATTAGGCGAAGTTAGAAGGCAACAAAAAATAGGCTTAGAAAAAATTTCTCAAGCTCAATTGATATATAAGGACTATAAACAGTTAATTGCTTGTGTTAATAGTACGGTCAAATCGTACATTAAACTCGCAAAACATGTAGTAAAGCTGCATTTTTGGTATGTTATTTAGACACCATAGGGCAGTATAAAACCACATTTTGCAAGCAAAAAAAAGTTGTGCTAGCTACGTTATACGTGAAAAACTGTGAAATTTACTGTCTATTTTTAGTTTATGATTTTTATAAAAAAAGCCTTACGTTTTTTGACAATATGCATTAGGTAACGTTTAAAGATGAATGAATTTGTAACAAGATGAGATAACATGCATTACCGTAGGTCTTATAGTTTCAGAGATTCGAGACTTCAAATAGTACCCTGTTTTGTAAACTAGATAAAATGTTGAGTTTTGCTAACGTTTTTGGTTTAATATCGCCTTACCTAATTATGCTACGAAAAAAATGAAATAATAATCTTATAGCGCAATTAATATTCTTTCATTTAAGGGTAAAATCAGGTCAGTAAATTTTGTAATTGAAACTAAAAATGCGAAATTCAAAAAGCAGGAGGTCCGCTATCTAAGTTTTTCATACAAATGGCAAGTCGTGTTGCAAAGCTGCAATTTTTGTATATTATATAGGCTTTATAGGGATGTACGAAAATGCATATTACAAGAAAATAAAAAAAAGGATTTAGGTATAGGACGTAAAAAACTGAAAAAAAATCGGACTTTTTTTAGTTTTTGACGTTTAACTAAAAAACTGTAATTTTTTGATACTGATTGCTACAAAACTTAGAAAGAATATTAAATTTGAAAGGATTTGAGCTACCTTGCATTACCCTAAATTATATAGATTTAGAGATACGACATTTCAAAATGTGCCCTTCATTAAATTAAGAAAATAAATGCATGTTTTGAAGCCTCGTATACCCCCAACTATAAGACTTACAGTAATTGTTATCGGCTCAATTTGTTCCAAATTTAATGTTGTTATTATCTACAATTACTTCTTTTTCTTAGCGCGAACGTTTTGCCAATATTTAGTGAATAGCTTTAACGTAACCTAAAATTTGTTTATGTTTTGATAAAAGGGCACTTTATGAAACGTCGTATCTCAAAATATATATAACTTACGGTGATGCGACGTAGCTCAAATCCTTTCAAATTTAATGTTCTTTCTTAGTTTTAAGCAATCAGTATCAAAAAGATAATAGATTTTTAGTTAAACGTCAAAAACTAAAAAAAGCGCGATTTTTTTTCCGTTTTTTACGTCCTATGCCCAAATAATTTTTTTGTTTTTCTTTTAATATGCATTTTCGTATATATCTATAAGGTCTTTATAATATACCAAAATTGCAGCTTTGCAACTCGATTTGCGATTTGTATGAAAAGCTTAGATAGCGGGCCTCCTGCCTTTGGAAATTCGGGTTTATACTTTCAACTACAAAGTTCACTGACCTAATTTTATCCTTAAATTAAAGAATATTAAGTGCGCTATAAGATCATTATTGCATGTTTTTCGTAGCATAATTAGGTGAAGCGATATTAAGTCGAAAACGTTAGCAAAACACAAAAAAATATCTAGTTTACAAAAAGGGGTACTTTTTAAAGTCTCGAATCTCTGAAACTATAAGACCTACGGTAATGCATGTTAGCTCAACTTGTTGGAAATTTATTAGTCTTTAAAGGTTTATTTATATATGATATCAAAAAACGTAAGGTTTTTTAAATAAAAATCAGAAACTAAAAAATGGCCGTAAATTTCGCAGTTTTTCAAGTACTACCGAGCTAGCACAACTTTTTTTTGCTTGCAAAATATGATTTTATACTGTCCTATGGTGTCTAAACAACATACCAAAAATGCAGCGATACTACTTGATTTGCGAGTTTAGCGTAAAATTATGTACGATTTGACCGTACTATAATGTCGATGACCTGTCAAAAGAATGTTCATTTTTGGAATTGTTATGTGAGAGAATAGACGAAGTTTACACTCAAATTTTACAATATAAAGTTATACAGGGTGCATCCGAGGAACCAACTAAAATGGCGAAACAATTTGAAATCCGGGAAGCCAATAGCTTGATCCCTATTTTAGATGATAAGGAGGAAACTATTGAAAGAATGATAGCGGGAATCGAAATGTTAGATGACATGTTAGGGGAAAATAGCGAAAAGAAGTTGCTGATTTCTTTCGTTTTAAAAACTCGACTCAATAAAATCGCACAGTTAAAACTTAAATCCAAGTACGATACCGCTACCCAACTTATAGCCGATATAAAAAAATATTTGCTGCCAAAGAAATCCGCAAATTCTCTTTTAATGCAGTTAAATAATATCTCGCAGAGAGACATGTCATGTCTATTATTCAATATGGTGATAAAATAGAGGAGTTGTTTATTGGTCTAACGATAGCGCAAGCCGACGGAAAGCCCGAAGCATGCGATATACTCAGACCAATCAACGAGTCCTTGGCCGTAAAGAAATTTACGGACGGTTTGAGAAATCGCCGTCTGAGTACCATTCTAGCTGCACGTGAATACACGG
>JALPQI010022854.1:0-15779 GCA_025490895.1 Thaumatotibia leucotreta
AAAAGATTGATGATGGGCAGCAGCGTCATCATAGTGGACACATTACTGCGATCGCCAATCCGCTTGCCCAGCGTGGCGATTATGGGCATTTACCTCCTAATGCGTCTGCGTCTATACGCATAGTTAATAGGAGAGGCTTACGTCCAGCCGTGGACTATCATAGGCTGATGATGATGATTTATTTATTTATTTACAAATATTTACACGACTTTACAGTACATCCAATTCGTCATGCAAAATAACAAAGGTACAAATAAGTTGCTATACATTTAGATTTACATAGATAACACACAATTACATTTTCACAGTTGAAAGCCTAACATCCATCCCCTCACAGAACCTCAGGCATTCATTTCTCACAGCCGCCCATCGCCATGCAAACAAGTCACACTCTGGTGCAGATGCCAAGAGCGCATTTAGGTGAGCGCATGATGATGATGATGATGATGATGATGAGTGTCTAGAGCTGCAGGCCTAGTCAATAAGCCATTCTGCAATCGTATACGATAAGCGATAACTGAATGACAGAACGAAAAGACACGAGACCATTTCCATACAATTATGGTCACGTGATTTTTCATTCGTATCTGTAATTTTAGCAAATTTCTCTACAGCAAATTCAACGCCACGGAGAGTTGTCGAATTTGCGGACGATTGTGGTAGACACACGTCTTTGAGTAGCTTAAGGTTGTAGTACCTTTGAAACATTAAGTACAGATGTCGCTAGTGATTAGTTTCACAATACCAGTGACTAAATTCGCTATGATTCAGGTCGGAAGGTCGTCGGCCCCAATTTCACAACATTGACAAGTCCTACAATTGTAAGGGTCTCACCAAACCAATCGACGCGGAGTCGGCTTTCGCCGAGTGTTTTACACCACACTATTCGCATTTAGCCGATCGACCGTCTCCGCGGTTGAACACCTGCGTTAAGCAGTCTCACCCTCCTTGCAGCCGTAGAAACGCTCGATCGGCTGCGATTTGCTACCGCAACAGTTGTAAAGCGGCGGTCGGCTCTCCCGTGCTCCGTCCTGCCGTCGAGACGTCAGACAGCACGCGTACAGCTGCTGAGTCCGACGAACAGATAGATAGGACAGCGGGTGATCGGCAATCGTAAATCTAATTTTTGGAGACTAGTTGTTAGTAACTAGTTTGAAATTGAACAGACGTGTATGATTACGACAATATTACTTCGTGTTGTCAGATCTATTGCAGATTGTAATGTGGGTAATAATTCAAATGAATAAATACAAACGCATCAGTAGCTACTTCGGCCGTCGTCAGCTATGTTCGGCCGTCGAAGACGCTGAACGGCTTCCGTCAGCTCTGACCGGTCCTTATCGTAGGTACTCGGCCGTGATTGGAGCCGTTCAACTCTTTCCGGCACCGTACGGCGGTATTAGGAGATTTAGGAATGCGAACGTGTGCGTTAGGCTGCAAACGGGGTCGTACGAATGCGCACAGCTTTACGGCAAAACGCCGTTTTCCCGTCGAAAGACGTTGTTTCGCGTGGGCCGAGCCGATTTACGATGTCCTCGCTCTTATTGCGTTGACATAAAGCTTTTTCCGTACGCGATTAGCCGAAACGGCGTCGACTAGTTTGGTGAGACCCTAAATCTACGGTTTCTCCAATAGGGAGCGTCTATAGGCTACAGTTACCGCTTACCATCGGAAGGGCCGTGCGTTTGTTTGCCACCAGCATAAAAATTAGTGCAGGAACTTTAATAAATCAGCAGTAAATAGCTACTTTTATACGAAGCAAAATTACAATTGTCACAAAAATCACGACAATTGTAGCGAAATTCCGACATAAGCCGAACCTTATGTCAAGAATTAATGAAAATTGTACTAAACCTTGCGACAATTGTCACGGGTTTCGGAAAATAAAAAGTAGTTTATTAGCGATATAATAACGTTATTAGTAATAACTTTGTGTTGGTGGCAAACAAGCACATGGACCGTCCGACAGTAAGCGGTAGCCGTAACCTACGGAGGCCTGTGACGGCAGTAACAGTGATATTTTACAATTGTCACAATTGTAATTATGGTGAAATAGGCCACTGGTGTAATTGGAAGCACGTTGGACCGGCAATCCAGAAGCAGCGGGTTCAAATCCCGTGACAACCAGAGTCTATTGCAGTTGTTTTTTTCTATGGTAAGCACATCTGTTACGACATTGTGGGATTAACTGTAATTTTAATAAATTTAGTAGGTATTTATAGCTCATCGTATACGCTAGCAGAATGGCCAAGAGGCTACGCTTGCTTGAGATAAGGGATATACTACTTGATTACGAAGTGGTGACTACACCACTACTAGTTATTACTTTATATATTCTGTAGTTATACAGTGTGTTTCCATGGCCTGGGCTTTTACGAAAATGGGTAATAAACTAATAAATAATAATAGTAATCTATCAATCGTTTTCAAGTAATAACATTTGACAAATAATTAAATTGACCGTACAATTAATTTTATTTCCTCCGAACGATCAATGTAACGCGTGTACTGCTTAGTTGTCAAACGTTGTGAGTGGCTGCAATCTGTCATTGTCAATGCAAATTAACGATTCATTTTGAAGTACTTCTCAATTAACTTTTCTTAGAAAGTTAATTACTTTTGAAATTAGCATTTTGATTCGAATAATGCTCACGGTTTGGCTAGAAATCTGCGTCGCATTCCTTGGTTTCGATAAAAGCCAGTATCATAGACACACACTGTATAGTATTTTGTGTATTTTATGATACATCAAACAGGTTTTTCTCTCAAACCACGCAAATATTTTTATTAGTCCTGTAAATTGAGAATCACTTCTACAAACAATATCATGCTAAATAAAAACTAAGAAATGGAAAACTTTTAATGTGTTTTCGAATTTCCCATCACCCTGTAGGTTTTAGGTACAACACTGCACAGTGGGGCTCAAAATTGCATGGACATGCAGTTTATTAACGAATTCATTGATAAAATGTCCATGCAATTCTGAACGCCACTATTACATTCACTGCGTTTTTTGCAGTTATATAAAAAAAACGGATTATACCAACGTATTTTCGCACTCTAATTAATGAACCAATCAACATTATCTAATTCCTTATCACCTCACATCCGTCATGCGGTAATCGAAATGTTTTTGCTTATCGATGTCTCCCGCGGGTTGTAATACGTCATTGCGCACATGATCGCCTCCCGATGGATTAGAAATGACGTGTTTCCGGAACGCATTAAGTGACAGTACTTTCAACCAATGAGAGTTTTGATATTTTTTTTCTTCCACCACTCGGCGCTAAAGTCGATTCATCCTTAGTTGTCTGATCTAGTAAACAACTTTCTAACCTAAAAGTACACGTAATCTGTAGTTAACTGCTGTTTTCTTGATTGAAAATTAAGCAATTTCCTAATCATTACGGACGGACTGCACAAATACGGATTCAGGTATTTTGGTATAGGCAAATATGGCAGTTTACAACAGAAAACATGTACTTTTAGGTTAGAGAGTTGTTTACTAGATAAGACAGCTAAGTATGAATGGTCTTTACGTAGGCATGACATGATGGTCCAAACAAACAGCTGACAGCTAACTAAAGGTACTGAACATAAAATATCGAAATTCTATTTTATTTGGAAGTTTATTGATATTTTAATGGATTTCGACTAGTAAATGGGGTCGCCGAACTGAATTTGACCTCTAAAACAGGGGCACAAAGTTACTGGTACCTGGTACTAAAGAAAATTATTAGAACTTGGTTCATTTCATGGGAATTGACTTAGAACATTTTTTTATTTATTTTAGAGATCAATATTCCTAAAGTACCTAATGGTTTGAAGAATAAATAATCCTAAAAATATATTGAAAATTTAAAACGCGTATTTATTTTGACAGCTCGTTGGTGTCATGCGCCACAGTGCTGCCATCGCCCCATAGTGGCAGAAAAAGTATGAAAACCCCTCAGTAAAATGTAATTTATAGCATCACTTTGACATAGTTCCTATTAAAGTAAAAATGTTTTATTACATGGAAACTGCTTCATTTTCTTACAAAAAAAAGTTTTTGGTACCTACATAAGGCATTGGTCCCAGCTATCAGCTATCACCGCGGGGCGAGTATCGCCGTGACTCTTTTATTGACACGGGAGTGGGTATCTTTTGTATAGCCGATAGTTCATAGCTTAGTAGCTCGCGGTGAAACCAGTGCCTAATAATTTACATTCAAATCAAAATACATTCTTCTTCTTCTATCTAGCGCTATCCCGGTCTTTGCCAGGGTCTGCTTTCCTGCTACATTTCCTCCACTTGCGCGCTCCTTCTACTGTAAGCCAATTCACACTCATGTCAGCCTTCAATACAATCAAAATACATTAAGGCAAGTAATATCAAATTGAGGCCATAAAGTCCTTATTATGCATTATCAACTAAAGTTTGTTATTTTCTGCATACGGGGGTAATTAAAGGCATTGTGGTCTTTCTTCTGTAAATTTTACTTTGTTGCGATGAATATTTTCTATTCTTATATATTATTAGAGTCTTCTACTATGCTCGTTGTTCACATCCACAGTTAGCACTCAGAGCCCCTACCGACCACGAACGAAGTGCTCCCTCTCTCTCGCACTCGTGAATTCGTACGTAAGTGTAACAGGGAGGCAAAACTTCGTGGTTCGCGATAGGGCCTCAAACACATACTCCCTTTTGGTGACCGACAACGCATAACACGAAATAATGAGCGAATTGCAACATACACAAAAAGACGGACCGTCAAACAAACATACGTCGCTTACGACCTTTTTCAACGTGATGGTAGCATCTGCCGTCGTCGAAATTTGTCAATTACTTTTTAGGGTTCCGTAGATGCACGGTAAAAGAGCGTTTTAAAAAAAACCGAAAACGTGTTTCTTTCAGATTTGGACGTGTTCAGGCTCATTCGAATCAGAATCGCCAGCTAACTCGAGCTAGGTAATAAAAAAATATTTCAAATTTTCATACAAAATTTGAGTTTCCGTTACGAATTTGACTTTAACCAACTGTGGCGTTGGGAAATGAAATGGTTGCGAAATAATTAATTACCAAATGTTATTTGGCATGGCATGGCAACCACGCACTGGACGGCGCAGCGTGGGAAGGCCCCCCATAAGATGGAACGACGACCTAGTAAAGGTTGCGGGTGTCCAATGGATGCGGACAGCTCACGACCGATCTTTGTGGAACTCTCTGGGGGAGGCCTATGTCCAGCTGTGGACGTCAATTGGCTGATGATGATAATTCGGCCGAATGACACTTCTGCGAAAAGTTGATTGGGAAGTGAAATTCTGCAACACAATTTTCGAGGCAGGATACCTTATAATACGGACAGAATGAAACAGAACCCTCAACGTATGTCCAACTCGCACTTGACGGTTTTTTATGATTTTCTTTTACGTCTCGTGTTAATCTTGCGAGGTGACGTGTATTCCCGAAAGGGAGTGATTGGTTCGTTCGTTTGCAGGTGTGGTGGGTTCATTAAAGGAAAATTCGTTCGGAGTATTAGAGATTGTAAACACATTGAAAACAATCTACTTATGAAATGGTTATTTACGAGGAAAATATTTATATTTTCATCTACAACTGAAGGGTACGCTGATTGACGTGACGTCATGGAATTAGTACATTGTGCATCAAGGGAGGTAAGTACGGAATTACTAACGAGAGTTTTAGAAGCCCGACGCCGTAGGCGGAGGGCTTTTAATGACTCAAGTTAGTATTCCGCTTACCGACCTTACTTCAATTCAATAGTTTATTCATAAAATAAAATTTTACGTGTCAGTACAGTCGATATTACACTTCAATCAGTACTAGGCTTAGGACTTTTCATAGCATATCGTGGTTCTAAAATTCTTGGAGCCGCTATGTGTCAAGTTTTCGAAGTCAAAGTCAAAGTATATTGTAATATAAAATACATATAATGATTTATACCTACTGTCACATCGTTACTGAGTTAATTTAAATCGAACGTAATTAATTTTAATAATCGAACTTGATTTCATAAAAAGTGCATACGAAATTTAGTTACCTTACAAATTTATTATCACTAACTTTTACCTGCAGATGTGTGATGTACGTGATAAAAAAATTAAGCTTTCAATATAAATTTACTTGATGCCACTTAGCCGAATACGAGCCCCGATGCATATGTTCTCGTCCAGTTAGACAGTTTTTCGAGATTATCCCGTTCATCCGGGGGAAAAGGTTTAGAGACAAAACCTTCACTATTCAATAGTAGTACTAAAGTAGTTTCTTTGAGTATAAAATATTTGGACTTAATAAATCAGAATAAAAAAAAACTATTTTACGAGAGGTAATTTTTAAAAAATTTTCCACAATTTTTAATTTTATAAATTATCAATGAATGTAAAGAACGCCATTAATATTAAAGACGACATGGTACACCTGATGCACTGCGAATTTTGCGTAAAGCTTATAAGCGCGGAATTACGGTGGTGAACGAAAATATAATTTAGACACTGGTTTGTTAAAATCAATTTATTAAACAACAAAAGCGTACTTCAGATTGTTGTGTCTCTTGAAATGTAGTACATTAACCATGACTAACGTTCATACAATTTATCATTAGCATAATGTGATCATTTTTAAAATATTCAAAAATTTGTAAAAATTGTTTCGAACTAGACGAACTCCACTGCATCGGGGCTCGTAGCTTAGGAGTAAACGTAAAGTCAAACTTGCACTATTTTTTTTCCAAGACACCCAATTGAAAAACCTTCTTGGCTTATGATCGGACTAGTATCTCATTTCAACTCTAAAGTATGGAGAAGAAGGTGCATAGCTTCCTGTTAAAGATGGAATCTTCAAAAATTCTCGAAAAAAAAACACTTTTTTTAACGTTCGTAGCTCACGACTGATGCGGCTGAGCGGTTGCTGCATACTAGCGAGAGGGGCGGGGTGAAATGGCGTCATGCATAATACAGCCAGTGAGCAAAAAAATACTACTATTTCAGTAGTTATTGCGGTCATCCGATCTTAGCCGGGTGTACCTTAAGTCGTATAAGTCAGTTTTGTTTTTTGTTCGGAAGTTACATGTAATTTATACGAAAGATTCGAAACTTTCGAGAAAAACAACATGATACTTTCGCCATTTTCATCGCTATTTCCGATCTAAGACTTTTTCTAGTTTGTCTTGAACCTAATTGTCTAGTTTTTTAATGGTTTCTGATATAACTCATTTCGTATGCACTTTTTATGAAATCAAGTTCGATTTTTAAAATTAATTACGTTCGATTAAAATTAACTCAGTAACGATGTGACAGTAGGTATAAATCATTAGGTATATTTAATATTACAATATACTTTGACTTTGACTTCGAAAATTTTACACATAGCGACTCTAAGGATTTTAGAACCACGATATGCTATGAAAAGTCCTAAGCCTAGCAGTACTTGTATGCACAATGTTTTTCATCACAATTTAAGGTCACGCCGTATAAAAGTGCCGGTAATAAAACACTTCATCAAACCTATTTTCGGAAATCGCTTAATAAAAATTGCAAATGCCCACGTTTTAGGACTAGTGGCGCCATCTAGATTCTCCGATAAGAACTAATAATTTCTAATGTCAAAATTAAATGATAATATTTAATTTTGACATTAGAAACGAGAGATAAGTAGACCCTCTTGCATACAAATTTGTATGCAAGGGGGTCTACTTATCTCTGCAGCTGACTGTACCTGCCTTAGACCTATCCGTCTATATGTCTTCGACCAGCAACCACTTACGTCCCGGCCTCTATAGTAATGTACTATTAAACAAAGACAAATATTAAAATGTATTAACACTTTTCCAATATAATAAGAACCACATTATTACTAGCGTCATTATGACACCTCATTTTCCCGCCGCCATGATGGATTAACGTCACACGTTTTCTTTTTAAAAAGCAAACAAAGCCAGCCAGCTAATATCCGTTAATACCTTGCCAATCATGTTGCAAGTAAATTTTCAATTTTCCTGCTTAATAAGAACGTCAGCGCTGAACAAAACGCTGTTATTGCGTTTGGTTATAAAAGTTAGTAACGGCTTTTTAAAATGGAACGTTTTGTTTTCGCTATTATTACGTCAGTGGGGACGAAATTGCATTGTAATTTTGAGATTGATTTTTGGGGAGAATTTTGACTATTTTAAAGAGATTTGTTTAATAATTTTATAAGATGAGATATTAAATATACATACATAGGTACAATTTATTCCGTGAAATACGGGTAATTACTACTAATAATTAGTATTAAACAAACGGTTTTCAGTCATTGGATTTTGTACTTATTAGTAGAATCGCGATTACAATAAAGTCTAGATAAAGTATACTATACTCTTATTTAAAACACGCCTCAATTAAAGCGAGAAAAGTCGTAATAATAATGTGGATTACCATTTTTTATGTTTATTTAAATTCAAGATAATACACTACACACACACATAACACACATCGCCGCCCCCGGCGAATACTAAGATAACTGCCATTACCATGGTTTTAGTGTTATGTCATATTTGAAATCTGTGGGTGCTAATGCATCTGTTGATTTTTTTTAGTAATTTTTATACTGTTATTTATGGAGATAAAAAAAAATGCAATAATATTCTTTGATTTTATTGATCTCTTAAATTGCCAGAATAAACGTCTATGAGGATAATATCAAAAATGATTATGAGCCCTTACACTATAAACGCTTGTATCATAATATTCGCGTGAAAATAATTCTACAACAAAAAGACATCAGGCAGTTATCATTTTATTCTCGTATTAAAAATCTTCTGTCTGTTCGGATATCGTCCTTTAGTAACGATTATCTATTTGTGCGAAACATTAAAACGCATTATCTTCCTTTTCATTTACATACATTTGACAATCGAAAATTGCAATGGCAGATACAGTACCGCGGGAAATTCCTAAAACGTACCTAGTAATGTTTGTGTACTAAATAAGAAACGAATCAGGGCGCTCAACGCGACGGCTCACCCTACGCGAACCACTCAAGCTGTCAGTCTATCAGCCGGAGGGCCGCAGGCCCGACAGCTCGCCCTACGGGAACCACTCACGCTGGCAGTCTATCAGCCGGAGGACCACAGGCCCGACAGCTCGCCCTACGGGAACCACTCACGCTGTCAGTCTATCAGCCGGAGGACCGCAGACCCGACAGCTCGCCCTACGGGAACCACTCACGCTGGCAGTCTAAGTCGATGGCCCGCAGGCCCGACGGCTAGCCTTACGCGAACCACTCACGCTGTCAGTCTATCAGCCGGAGGGCCGCAGGCCCGACAGCTCGCCCTACGAGAACCACTCACGCTGTCAGTCTATCAGCCGGAGGGCCGCAGGCCCGACAGCTCGCCCTACGAGAACCACTCACGCTGGCAGTCTAAGTCGATGGCCCGCAGGCCCGACGGCTAGCCTTACGCGAACCACTCACGCTGTAAGTCTATCAGCCGGAGGACCGAAGGCTCGACAGCTCGCCCTACGGGAACCACTCAGGCTGGAAGTCTATGAGCCAGAGGGCCGCAGGCCCTACAGCTCGCCCTACGCGAACCACTTACGCTGTCAGTATATGAGCTGGAGGGCCGCAGGCCCTACAGCTCGTTCTACGCGAACCACTCACGCTGTCAGTCTATCAGCCAGAAAACCGAAGGCCCGACAGCCTCGCCCTACGGGAACCACTCACGCCTGCAGTCTATGAGCCGGATGGCCGCAGGCCCTATAGCTCGCCCTACGCAAACCACTCACGCTGTCAGTCTATCAGCCGGAGGGCCGCAGGCCTTACAGCTCGCCCTACGCGAACCACTCACACTGTCAGTCTAAGTCGGTGGGCGGCGATTTTGTATGCTTCCGTAACTTTGGGGTCAATACTATAATATGTAGCTATTAACGTTTGGGTTCATTTTATAAACATGCCTTCTTTTGGACCGACTAAACAAGCGAATCAGAGGGTTGTAGGCCAAAGCTTAGCGCTATCATGCTACTAATGGAATAATGTAACATGAAAACGAAGCTGAAGGCCGCAGGCCCTATAAACCCAGTGCTTCCAGGCTACGCGACGGAAGAGTGTTTCTGTAAAACAAATCGGAGGGCCGCTGGCCCGACAGCTGGCCCTTGCGCAGGACGAAGCGATTGCACGAGGCGCTACAGCTCGCGAGGCTGAAGGCCGAGCTGCCAGAGACCAGCACTACCATGCTACACAATGAAATAGCGTAACATGAAAACGAAACGGATGGCCATAGGCCACCTGCGAAGGACGAAGGCCAAGCCTTGCACAGGGCCGAAGGCCCGGAGCATCCAAAGATATTAATGTTAGTTAGCGATATACTTTCTCAAATGCATCGGTCATCGATGACGTCTTCCTAGGACTGACAGAAACAGATGCTCTAAATATAACATTTTCGGTAAGCCTTCAAGCATATAGTAGAGGTCCAAATGGAAAAAATTGTGCGGTGTGAGTTACAGTTTTGTAATTTTTACCAGAGCTAGAGGGTGTAAAAATAAATAAAAATAGATGTGGAGGGAAAACCAATTCCCCCCCTGAACGAGGGGGGAGGGGGGTGAATGTGCAAACGGAAGGGTTATGTTTAAAATTTTTTCATCTAATATTTAGGCCTACTATTCATTGTTTGGTATCATTTTCATATGAAACAGACACGGGGAATTCATTTTTGATAATAAACATGAGGATTTTCATATATAAAAAAATAATTATTGGTATAAAGGTAAAATAACCACCGTTTTTATTTTGATTGTTGCCTTATATAAGTATTACCAAATAAATATATGAAAATAAAAAAAATACTACAAGATAGCATATTTATTGTAGTTTCTAAAAATATATACTTTTTGGAACTTTCCATGCCAAAATAAGTTGTAAAAAAATTGCACCTGTCGCGTACCTCGAATAAAAAAGGGACGTTGCTTTGACTTATTGTTGACAATACGTTTCTACTGCGGGAATTTAGCGATTTTGCGTAAACAAAATACTCCATAATGTATGTTAGGGCAAATTGCATCAACCTGGGTTAACTAAGCAACCCGGGTTAAAAGTTTATTTCACACGGAATTTGATAATTGAAAAATTTCTTATGAAGTAAGTGACTGACCCGGCACTATACAGAGGATATCAGAGACATCAGCCTGTGTGATATTAGAATGGCTCTTGAACCGCTCAAAAATAACAGGGCGTCTGGGGAAGACGGAATTATAGCTGAGCATCTGAAGCCAGGTGGGTAAACCAATCCTTTTGGCCCTTCAGAAGTTGTTCAACTCCGGAAGGGAGAACGCATGGAACAGAAGAGTGGTGGTACTGTTCTTGAAAAAAGGTGACAACGCCTTATTGAAGAACAACCGATCCATCTCACTTCCGAGCCATATTTATAAGATGTTTTCAAGAGTCATTACGAATCGTCTTGCACGCAGGCTTGATGACTTCCAGCCTCCCGAACAAGCCGGTTTCCGAATTGGCGTTTCGTAATTGTTATACAGAATACCGAGGAATAGGTATAACCTGCACCTCTGCTTAGCGTTTGTGGACTACGATAAGGGGGGTTTCCATGACGTACTAATGCGGTTTAATTTAGGTCGAGAGAAAGGGACAAGGCTATACGAGTCGTGTATCACTGCCCCTTTCCCAGAACCTAAACTGAATCGCATTAGTACGTCATGGTAACCCCCAAGGTCTTCGATTTGATCGAAACTCTGGCCAGTACTACAGTCTCTTTAACGGTACCAAGTAGACTACCGCTATGTCGAAATGTTAAGGTGTTTGTACGAAAGCGCCACTATGTCAATCCGGCTCCAAGACCAGAGCTTGAAGCATATTATACTGCAGCGGGGAGACAGGCAAGGAGGTGTCATCTCCCCTAATCTGTTTACCGCTGCACTGGAAGATGTCTTTAAGACTGGACTGGAAAAGGTGAGTATCAACATAAACAGCGAGTACCTCACTCACCTTCGATTCGCTGATGATACGGTGGTCTTGGCTGAGACCTTGAAAGATTTCAGTACGATGCTCGCTGACCTCAGTAGCGCCTTCGAGCGAGTTCGTCTTAAGATGAACATGGATAAGACGAAAACTCCCGTTACAATCGGAGACTAAACTCGAAGGTGTAGACGACTATAATATACCTTGGACAAGCTACCCAGTTAGGTAGGTCCAACTTTGAGTAAGAGGTCAATCATCGACTAGGTTGGGCAGCGTTTGGGAAGCTATGACACATCTTTTCGTCCAATATTCCGCAGTTCTTGAAGACGAAAGTATTTGATCAGTGTGGCAACACTCACTGATCAAAGATTTAAAAGAGTGATGACATACGGTACTGAAACGTTGTCGCTTAGAATGGGCCTCATAAGAAAGCTTAAAGTCACCCACAGGGCAATGGAGAGGGCTATGGTGGGAGTCTTTCTGCGAGGTCGTATTAGAAATGAGACGATCCGCAGTAGAACCAAAGTATAGCTCCATAGCTCTCCGAATCACTAAACTAAAGTGGCAGTGGGCGGGGCACATTGCACGTAGAACCGATGGCCAATGCGGCGGCCTCGCAGGTGGAAAGCACAGCGTGGGTAGGCCCCCACAACGTGGACAGTGAAGGTCTCAGGAGTCCGCTGGATGCGAGTGGCGCAGGACCGGTCATTGTGGCAATCTTTGGGGGAGGCCTATGTTCAGCAGTGGACGTCTTTCGGCTGATATGGTAATAATGATGATTTATGAAGTAAACGTTTAACAATTGATTGTCAAATTCCATATGATATAAACTTTTAACGTGGGTGAACTGGGTTAGTTGTTTAGTCCCGGTTAGTGAAAATTACCTTTATCGTCTTTGGTAATGAGATCATTACCTAATGACACTTGTAAAAATGATTACCCATTCCGATTCATATGATCAGATACTATATATCATACATGTGATCAGATAGACCAGATATATAATATACACGCGGTATACAATAATCGATAAAATCTAAAAATAGAATCTGAACAAATAAAATTCTTAATAATCATAGGTTATTTAAAAAAAGAAGATCAGAAAATATTCAATTTACTTTCATATCAATAAATATTTACAATTGTAATATGAACAATAATATGTAAGTACAAAAATATGTATAATCTATGAGCGGTTGCCGGCACAAAAGTCTCTTTTTTGAGGTTACGCGGAGGTTTTTGTTGGAGGTACGCGTCAAATTTTTTTTTTTCAGTGAGTTTTTGTATGAAAGACTACAAAATGTGTATATTTTAAAAAACTGCAATAAATATGCTATCTTACACTATTTTTTTAAATTGGGTAAGTTTGTTTTTTAATACTTATATGACGCTTAAATTAAAATTAAAATGGCAACTTTTTTACTTTTACTCCAAAAAGTCTACATTTTTATATGAAATTGCTCATGTTTATGATAAAAAATGGATTTTCCAGGTCCGTTTTACACGAAAATGATACCAAACAATGCATAGTAGGCCTTATTAATTAGTAAAAAAATATTAAACGCAACCCTTCCGCATGCACATTCACCCCCCTCCCCCCGCGCTCAGGGGGGGAATTGGTTTTCCCTCCACATCTAAAAACAACTATTTTGAGACCCTCTAGCTCTGGTTAAAATTACAAAACTGTAACTCGCAGCGCACAATTTTTCTCAACTTTGTATGGACCGTGACCCTTACTAATAATCGTATTCCAAGGCAGGTTTATTAGAATTTTAATGTCGTTTCTCTTACTCTTCTGACAGATATTCCATTAGTTCGAATAAAATTCGGGAATGCGATCGAACGGAAATGGTATTCCAATTCATATTATAGAACCCATATCAGTGCAGTTCCAGATCAAAAGTCACGGCACAGCGGAACGAAGAATGTTACCTGTGGTATTATGCTGGGCGTCAACAGTTCATAAGATGCAGGGAAGTGCATTCGATCATACCGTGGTTTATTTAGGTTCGAAATGTTTCGCTGCTGGACAAGCATAACTAAGAAGCTCTGTGTAGAGTTCAGTCTTTAGACAGTCTACAGATTGAAGAGATTGCACAAATTAACTGAAAAGAGACCTTACAACAATGAAGCGTTAATTGAAATGGATAGACTGGGGAATAATATATTACAAGTAACGAACTACAAAAGGGTTGAGTTTACCTGATCAATAGATGTGTCATCAGCAAAAGTATGATACATATATGTACTTATGTGTAAACAAACATTATCCATAAGCAGTTTATCTCTATTATATCCAGATTGAAAGCTTGTCGCACATTTTTTTTGGCCTCGACTCCGACAAAATTTTAATTTGGAAAGAATGTAAATAAACTTCTTATAGATAAATAATGTTTGTTTATAACTTTTATAAGGTATATCATACTTTTGCTGACGACACTATTGTTCAGCTAAATTCAACCCTTTTGTGGTTCGTTAGGTAAGGCTTACAATACCGTGGATTTTATGAATGTAATGGTTTATTTTTTCTTTTTATTGTTTACTATAAAAGCTTGTCTTTAAAAACATTTTTTTACCTCTAATTTATTTTTTATGATAGATTGATAATGGTAGGGAACCCTTGGCGCGCGAGTCCGACTCGCAATTGGGCGGTAATTTCTGATATATAACTTATATAAGTGGATTGACTGCAAAATGTATAAACAAAGGACTTCACGTCTTATGGCTGTATTAAATAATGTTAGAAAAATTGAGGAGACACCCGATCATAATAATAAAATTTTAGTAATGGTCTGTAATTAATTATAATAATCATACTGCCAATTTACTTATTAGGTTTAAATTTAACTATTTCAATTTTATTGTTCAATAAAATTAATGCTGATTACCATATTACAGTTTTATTTTTAATGTAGATTAAAAGCCTTTTTTAAAAAAGATTAACACTAAATTTACCGGAATAATGTGATATTGTAGTATTATACTCACTAGCTTGCACCCTGGTCACCCTCTGAATAAAATTATAACATGATGGTGCAATATTTGATGTTGGCGTAGCCGCAATGTGAATAAAATGATAATCGATATTATTATATCCTTGATGATGGTAAATTTTGACTAACTTTTTGTTTTTGAAATAACTTTTTTTCGGTATGTTTAAGAAAAGGTTACCCTATTTTTTCAGAATGCTACAAAAATTAGCTATCGTTAGAACTTTACATAATTTGCATACGTTTAGTATTAATGAAGTTAACGACAAAAACATGTTTTTATTTTCTCCTGAAAAATTAGGTTTTTGCAGTTATCATTTTATTCGCCGGGGGCGGCGACATATATAATAAGAACAATAAGTCATACATAAAAAATACAAAACCTTAAAACATAGGTTATTAAATATAGGTTAAAAGAAGTAACTGAAAATATAGAATGAATATTTTTTATATTATAATTTATTGTAGTCTTTATGAGCACCGACATAAGGTACATACTAAAAACAAAACCCGCCTTTTAATCTTATCACCAATCGGAACTAACCTACGCGGCATTACGTCACTCTATGCCGAGCATCGTTGGGTTTGCCAGATCGCGTCGTAGGACCGATACGATAATTTCGCCCACTCCGTCAAGAGCAGAGTGGCGCAGTGGAAGCGTGCTGGGCCCATAACCCAGAGGTCCGTGGATCGAAACCACGCTCTGCTAAGTCCTTCGGGGATTAATCTTTTTGCTTTTTTTTTAATAAAACTGAATTTTAGTTTTTGTGGCAATGAATAATATTATTGTAAAAAAGAGATATTTCAATAAAAAATTGTTTGTTGTTTTTATATTTTTTCTTAGTT
>JALPQI010022855.1:0-15994 GCA_025490895.1 Thaumatotibia leucotreta
CCCCGCATGCATTTCGTAAAAGCTTTTTTAAATTTTTTTATTACCTATCTGGATAGCTACTGACATAGCCCTCCGGATTAGCAAGCTGAAGTGGCAAGGGGCAGGCCACATTGCATGCAGAGCAGATGGTCGATGGGGTCGAAAAGTGCTCGAGTGGAGACCACGGCTAGGCAAACGCAGTGTAAGACGTCCACCCACAAGATGGACAGACGACCTTATGAAGGTCGCCGGGACACGCTAGATGCAGGTCGCATCTAACCGGTACATGTGGAGGTCCAGAGGGGAGGCCCATGTTCAGCTGTGGACGTCTTATGGCTGAGATGATGATGATGATGACCTGGAGTGTAGAGTCATGAAATTTGATTGATGATATAAACAGAAATATTATCGTTTTTGGATAACAACACAGTGCGTGCGCCAGCAAAATTCGAAAAAAGTAAAAAAACCTAAAAATTTGCATTATTATATATTCACGCACTTTCAGAACACAATTTTGATCTTATCAGCAACTTGAAACCTTGAGATACATTTTTGGTTATAGTTATAGTTATTAATATTTACTAACAGAAAAATAATTCCACGACTTCCACGTGTCTAAGACAACAAATTCAATTCAATGTCAGCTATATTTCATTTGATATCGGGATTTATATGAAATTGCGACAAATCCTGACCGGACCTTGACTAATAAATTAAAATATTATTTTTCACAAAAATACAACAAATAGAAAATTAAATAGGCCGGCATATCGCCAAGAAGCGATCTTCCAGATAACCTATCTACTCAAAATAATATTATAAACCTCTCAAAAAGCCTAAAAGCGCCATAATAAATTCATTTCAGTATCAAAGACCACAACCGGAGAAGAGCCATCGCCGCAAATTAAATAAGGCGGGAATCCTTCAGGGAGAAAGATCCTGATGTTATTTCATTCGTTTAAGATTGGATCAGGCTATTCCAACCACTGACCTAGCATTTGCATTTATAAGAACGCTCAGTAAAATCTCAGGTACGTATCGACTAAAACCTAACGTATCCTACGTGTAACCCATGGTACGGCTACAAGTTTGATTTCTTGTGTTAAATTGATTGAAAAATGTAATAACTATTCAGAATTTTTACTAATTTTATATTGTTAGGTACTTATTATATGTATTGTTACTTACTTATATTGTTTTTGAAGAAAATAATTAAGAATATTATGTTATGAGAATATAAAAAAATCATTATTACCAAATACTTAAAAATTATTCTTAGATACATTATACAGAAAAATAATAATTTGTACGCACCGCAATATTTTACTGAGAAAATTATTTATTTATTTTATTACATGAAAAGCATTACATAGTTTAACATAAGGTGACGTTAAACCCTGTTCGGGTTTGTATCGTACACCTAAATATAAACTTTTTGTCAAAAATAGCAAATTTTCTGAATATTTATTTACCTTCTATAATATTATTGATACTATTAGATTATATATTATAGATTACTTTCGACAAGCCTCGCCCCGACAAACCAAGGGAAATTTTCCCCACAAAACCTTTCCTTATTCTGTTCGAATACCTCAATACCCACAACATTGAGAATTTACTTAAGAATTTTGAGTATGTGCATAACTTGAATAATTTTAGGATTTAAAGGTTATGGTTAATTTTACACTATTGCTGAATATCATTTTTGTATTTTTCTTCACTGATACCCAGGCTAATTTATGCTAGGATCAATTGCCTTTTAAAAATCATGAAATCAATTCCCTTACCATCACTCATCCATTTTTGCGTTAACTTTAGGTCATACTTCTCTATAAATTATTACTTATAAATGTTGTGACTTTTAGAGACTTTACATCTCTTGTTATTATTATTATATTTCAATTTGTTTAAAATCAATTTTATGTTTTTTTTTTTTAATGCATGTTAGTTGTAAGATGTACCATCATTGGTTGAAAAAATAATTCCCGCCAAGTTTCTTACCGGTTCTTCTTGGGTCAGCGGTGTAGGGTTCGAACCGGAAGTAGTTTTCATATCTAGACGATTCAAAAGAGTTTGTTGCTATTCCAATTTGAATAAAGAATTATTTGACTTTGACTTTGACTTTGACTTTGACATGTTACACTGGCGAGTAGAAAACTGTCTTGCCTGCTGTTGCACGTGAAGATTGGGTTTATTCATTTTGCCACGAGCTTTGCTCATAATATTGCATTGGGAGTTATTGCACCTTGTGCACAGATCACTTATATGTACATATTCTTCATAATCAAAGTCATATTTAGTTTTGATTTACTTAAATAATAATACTTCATCACAAATCACTATCTATTGGCATTAAAAAAATATATATTTCAAGTTCTACTCCGAAAGGCCCATTCCATTTTTAGAATAAATAAATATTTTTTTTTTTTTTAAATAATTAATCTATTTTTTTATTGTATTATTTTAGTCTTTCTAACGTCATGGTTGTGATTATATTGACCTTTTTTTAAAGAGCTTTGCGAAGATACTGCAAATAGGTACAATCGGAAAAAGATGCATCACAAGAGTTTTTATTTTAAAGGAAAAAATGCACTTTTATATTTATAGTATTCTATAATGTAAACGTATCGTCTTTTCCAAGAAATCGTGTAAAATGTAAAACAAAAGATTAGTTACGTAATAGATTACACAGTTAATAAAAAGTTACATAGTAAATTACATTTCTGAACAATTGGTATACGGTACAAAATTTCCCTGTTAGGGTGGTTATGTTTCAAAACCTTTGCTGCTTTCTCTTTGTTCGATTTATATTCGCAAGAAAAAATGGAGTAATGGATAGCCCATAGTAACCCTTCCTAAAGACGACATCGTAAAAAGAAATCCTGTGACTATGGACGCCATTATAGTGATTAATGATGATTTTCTTCAGTGGCATGACAGTGAGTAGGAAGAATATTGTTACGAATTGGGTCAACGTACAAAAATCGATAGATGGCGCTAGGAGGAAACATATGAAATATGTGGTAATTCTTTTGTCAACTTCAGTAAGCAGATAGTTAACTTTGAAGGATGCTGTGTTGGCGACTGTTGTATCTCTAGGAGTTATCTCCAAAATAATTATTCCTAGTCTTACCCTCTTAAGGTCTCTGGCCTGCCCACAAGACCGTATATTACCATGACCGTAGCATGAACGTATCAGACAAAAAACTATTATTTGTATTGAAAAGTATGAGACTATGACCACTAGTACGTTCCGGCGCCGGCCAACACGGTCTCATACTTTTCAATACAAAGAATAGTATTTTGTCTGATACGTTCATCCTATGGTCATGGTATGATACGGTCTAGTGAGCAGAGACCTTGATAAAGTCTCCTAACTTTGCAAGCTGCTAAGTATTGCTTGTCTCATATTGCTTGTTGACATATTGATAAGACTGAAAGGGACAAACATCGGCTTGTTAATTTAGGATACGTTTATTTATGAATAAAGGGTTTATGCTGTAGAAAATCAGTCTGGCCCAGAAGTGGTTTTGTAAAAAAACTAGTCCTTTAGGGGTTATGATGGTCAAAATTTAAACCTAATCCTAATTCTCGGTTTTTAATTTTAATACAATAGGTAATTAATCATATTTATCCATAATGGTTGAACAAATCTCTGAGGAAATTAACCCTTTACCGCATAGAAGCCATATATGGCCGCTATAAAATCAAATTCAAGTTCAAATTTCAACAATTTATTTTTTATTCATGCGGTAAGGGGTTAAAGGATTTTGTCTCTTTTCAGGACTTTAAAGGACAATTTCTCCCAACAGAATCAGATTCGGCAGTTATAAAAAATACGCGCCTGTTATTTATTACTCCTCTATAATATATTATGTACTATTTAGTACCTGCCCACCAGGTTGGTCAGACTTCATAAACAAGTTAATCTTCTTAAGGCTATATTTACCTTCCCGGAGGATATTCTTTTAGATTCGCGAAGATTTTCATTCCAGACTAATTTGAAATATTCGGCGTGAAAGAATCTCTCCGTAATTATTTTTGTTCGTCAGAGCCAATTTGTGAGACCATTTATCAGCAAATTCCGTTTACCGAAGTAAGTTTTAAATATCTTTCTGTTGGTACTTTTTGCGTTCTTTTAAGGACAAATAGCTTTCGTCTATTTACATTTTCCATGTTAGTGTTAATAAATTATTTGTGTTCTTAAATCATTTTATTTAATTATGTTTTAAATTAGTATCAGCTGTATAACTATGTATTTTTTATTTATTTTTCTAAAAAACAACTTAACAGCCTTATCCCTTTACACCCAAGATCGTGACAGTTAATTATAGTTAATTGTCAATTAAAAAACGTCAATAAAGTTCATTATTAAGTTGGCAAATCGCTACTTTTCGGTTGCAAAGGGTTATGCCGTTTTTCAATCAATTCAAGGGTCATTAAAAAATGGTGCCCTTTATTAGTAAAAATATTGAAAATAATGTGTGATAAATCTTTTTTTCTTGCAGGTAAGTTTATTGAAGCTAAGATGGAATTTCGCATCGCGGAAGTGGGTAAGTTATGGTTAAAACAAAATAAGTGATTTTTTAGGTAATAACAAAAGATATTGTAGAGAAATATTTATTTTGAAAAATATATAAATATCTTGGGACATCTTACGCAAATCGACCTAGTCCCACGGCAGGCTCAATTAAGGCTCGTGATGTGGGTACCAAGCGACGATATATAAAGTCCATTCATTTGTAGTTGTCTTATCTAGTAAACAACTTTCTAACCTAAAAGTACACGTTTTCTGTTGTAAACTGCTGTTTCCTTGATTAGAAATTAAGCAATTTACTAATAACTACGGACGGACTGCACAAATACGGCTTCAGGTATTTTGGTATAGGCAAATATGGCAGTTTACTACAGAAAACGTGTACTTTTAGGTTAGAAAGTTGTTTACTAGATAAGACAGCTAAGCATGAATGGACTTTATATAATATGTAGAAAAATATACATAGGTACTTAAATACAAAGACAATGACGACCAAGGAATAAATATTTGTGATAAATAAATACACCAATAAATCCCTCGCCGGGATTTGAACCCGGAACCTCCAGCTTCGTAAGCAGGGTACCAAGTAGGCTGACAAATACATATACGTATAAGCGAAGTTGGAAAAAAATTATAACGCTTGTGCCTTGTTGTTTAAAATTGTCACAATTCCCCTTTCACAAGGAAAAGACGCATTTTTTTCATATTCACTGGCGCGTCATCTCAACATTAATTTCCTTCTTTCTTATATCGTCACACACAATTCATTCGAGTTTTTGTAGGTTTTCTTTTTCTTTTCCTTCCTTTTCTTCAAAGATTCATCCTTCCTGTAGTGTTTTTTATCGCAAGATTTCTATCAAACCTATAGCATTTATATTCACGTTAAGACGTGAATATAAATGCTATAGGTTTGATAGAAATCTTGCGACTAAATAAGTTTTGTGTCCCTAAATAACATGACGAAGTGGTGATTTTTGTGTGAGATGATGTTTTTTTTCAATTTCGAGACGGATCATCATCATCATCATCAGCCTATGTTAGTCCACTGCTGGACGTAGGCCTCTCCTATTAACTATGCATATAGACGCATTAGGAGGTAAATGCCCATAATCGCCACGCTGGGCAAACGGATTGGTGATCGCAGTTATGTGTCCACTGTGATGGCGCTGCTGCCCGACATCAATCTTGTAGAATGGTCAGTGACACTGCAATCCCTTAGTCGACTCTTACGACACCCGCAGGAGTACAAATGTATTCTTACTGTCGTCACCACACGGCAATTCGAGACGGATGCGACCTTCAAACCTTCAAGAAAAGGCCGGCAACGCATTTGCGACGCCTCTGGTGTTGCGGGTGTCCATGGGCGACGTTAATTGCTTTCCATCAGGCGATTCGTCTGTTCGTTTGCCACCTATAGCATAAAAGAATTAGATGTATGGATTTAAATAGCGTGTAAAGAAATCCTATTATAAATAAATAAAATAAATATTTTGGGACAACTCACATAAATCGACCTAGTCCCACGGTGAGCTCAATTAAGGCTTGGAATGTGGGTACCAGATGACGATATATTAAATAGATAGATACATACATATACTTAAATACATAAACATTATAATTAGGTATGTCGGAGATATGAGTTACTAAATCTAGAAAACGATAAGCAATGTTTTGCTTGGAGTGGTCTTTGCTTGGTCCATGCAGGTTTGCAGGTAGATGATACCAACCTATGAACAGGTGGCTGGTGACCTGACAGTATAAAAGGTCACTACTGCAGTGTTCATCAATTCATTCCCGTGTTAGACATAGAACGATTCACTCTTGTCTTGTTATGTGAAGGGTTTACATTCTTACGAAGGAAGTTATTTCTATGGGGTATGCATCCTATGCATGGACGCAAGCTTAGAACTCTCCTTTCGTTTTCTACTACTGCGTAGATGCGTAGATACAAGATTCTGTAACGAGTAACAAGTAACTAGGCCTCTTAGCTCGGCTGCCATTAGGGTTCCCGATATCAGCAAGTGGGATAAAGAATCAAGGCTCACGTAACAGTGAGTACTGGTATTGCATCACATGTAAACGGTAAGGTTTAAAATCGACAACAGTTGGTAAGGTAATGATTGTTCACTATGTTTGCAGTTAAGTTTGATTTGAGTCGTGATTTAGAAAACTGCTTTGTTCTTTTTTTGTGATTACTGTTGTAAGAAAACGTGTGGGTAGGTATCCTACCCTATTGAAAAAAAAAAAAGAAATAAAAACAGTAATTCTAGTGATTTCAAAGTATATCATGACCCATACTTATTACTTACTTAGTTGTGAAATACTAGCAGTACCAAAATATGGGCAGGTAGCCTTTTGTTTTGTTTTCGAGTCTACCAAAAATTAATTTGTGATAGTGATAAACATTTTCAATCCATGCCTTGTGTTAAAAGTTTTCTATGCGTGTGAAATTACCGTTACAGATGTTCAACTTCAAGATCAACAAGCTCACTGTCATAGTAGTCTACAGTTTCATCCATGATGAATATGCTGTGACGATGAAACGAGCGCAATTTCTTGCGATACCTATGTCCAAGAAATTAAGAATTGAAGACGCCAACTCTATGGTTATTTTGGAGCAACGGAAATTAAAGGACAGGTTTCTTTCCAATTGTTTTAATGAAAAATTAGAAGCAGTAGTTTAAAGAACTAACGGTTGACGTTTCTGTTTGTAACGTTAAGTTTTTGTGTTTTTAATACGTTTTATTATTTGCGAGATTAATTTGATTATAGTAAAGTGAAGCACAATCTTATTTTGATGTCGATGAGGTCAGTGTCTAACCTCAAACTTTAGGTACTTAGTGTTATGATTAGGTCTAGCATTCCAGTTATCTCAACATCTGTTCAAAACTGCTTATTGCTAGTCTACTTGAAAAAAAAAAAAAGGAAATCAGTCGGCTTTGACTTTACTTTGTTTTTGTGATAAAAATGATATCGTACAATTTGATGATTACAGTTCAACATGGTGAGTCAGAACGAGCTGCCGGCCTGCAAGTTGTTGATGTCATGCCCGGTGGCGTAGCAGGTGTCGCTACTGCCTACCGTGAACACGTGGTGCAGCACGTGGTGTGGACACGTTGTTAATCCGCTGAGCAGTTCACATTTTTGTTGGGCTATTCGAGGTCTGAGCTAATTGGTGAAACTAATGTTGTTGTAGCCATCGAGGGTTTATTCCCTTTCGATTCTATAGAGTTGAAAAAAATTTGGAGGAAGAAATGCAAAATTGAAACTAAATTAGACATCAATGTTACAGTTACGCAAGTTTAAAATAAACAAGTTTTATTAAACGCAACGCATTGAGATCGGTTATAATAATTTCTGAAGGGTGATGATGATGGTCATGATGGTGGTCATGATGATGGTCATGATCGTGGTCATGATGATGGTCATGATGGTGGTCATGATGGTGGTCATGATGATGGTCATGATGGTGGTCATGATGATGGTTATGATGGTGGTCATGATGGTCATGATGGTGGTCATGATGGTGGTCATGATGATGGTCATGATGGTGATCATTGTAGTGATCGTGGTGATGATCATGATGGTGGTTATGGTGATGATCATGTTAGTGGTCATGATGATGATGGTGGTGATAGTCATTTCTCATTATGTGGGCTGTCCATAGTTTCAATTTGACTACTTTAGTTTAATTAAAGTTGTGGATTATAATTATTGGAATTAGTAATTTAGTTTGCAATCGTAGAATGAAACATTTTACATTCAGTTTGGTTACCTTTTCTCAGACTGCATACACCATTTTATCATTCGTAATCGTAGGTGTAAAATCGGATCTATTTTTCCGTCTCCGTGCGGCCACGATTGTGGGTGGCATGCGTTTGGTTTGATGGTGTAATCGGTCGATGTGTTTTTGGTTTGGTTACCGGATGGAGGTAGACCAATTTTGTTGTTGCTGGGCAACTGTGGTTTTGGTTACCGGATGGAGGTAGACCAACTTTAGAGTACTGTAACCCATTTGTTGGTTTGTTGAAGTGTTTCATTTGACTATTGTAGAACTATGTCTGTTACTGGCTAGTAAAGTAGTAAGTACATAGACTGACTAGTCTATTCGAATGTTAATGAAGTTGATTTTAATTCCCTGGGTTGATTAAACGAGTACCTAAATAATTTTTAAATTTAATGAATTCAAATCATCACTCATGTGAGCTTTCAATGGACCGAGAGCAAGTCCGAGGGATTGAGCGTGATCTAATAATCGCATCGGAAGTTCCGAAGCATGTAAAAGGTGCACGTGGACTGCTTTTTATGTGCAGTATACTCTTTGCGAGGAGTAGCACTTACGCGGCTGAGATGGTTAACTTCTGATAGGTTATTGGATCCTAACAATCCGATGGACTGAAATGAAATCGGATGGTTATGATGTAACCTGGTTGAGTAATTTACGTTTTTGTTTGAGTCGAGAGGTTGACTAATTTGAATCATTCATTAATTGAGATCATTTTAGTAATGCCACAAAAGAAGTTATTGTTGTTAAACGGGATGAGGTGACTAATTCACAATGTGAGTTTCCGATAGACATAAACGTGACTTGTGTTTCCTTAATTTTGATTTTACTGGTAACTGAAACTGAGCTGGTGGCACTATCAAAATTGTCTAACAAATTGAAGTTCATAAATGATTGAATACAGATAACATTTTGTTGTTAATGAAAATGCTAGAAAGCCAAGTACCACGTGAAGTAGATGAAGATTGTTGTGGCATGAAGGATGAGGTTCTCAGTTCGGTTGGTCGACCGTACCAGAGGCTTGATCGTAGCCGTAGCCCGTTAGAAGTCGGTGTCTACCTTTGAGTAGTCCGTGGGTACGCGGTGCGCGATAAGCTCTGGCGGAGGTCGGGTCTTGTAGAGACCGTAGAGTCAGGGTTGACTCGGCGATCCCTTGGGGATGCGCGTAGTGTGTGGTTATGTGATAACCAATAGGCCACGAATGAGAGACCTGCTTCCGAAAGTTTGCCGTCATGTATTTTACGTAAAAGGTGGCTATGAAAGCCAAGTGGTACTTGTCTGGTCTTGCATTTAAATTGGTGGTAATGAATTGACTTTAAGTGATCCTAAATTCAGTTGCAAAGAATTAAATTATTTTCCTTGAGTTGAGTTGATTTTACGTAGACAGATAATTTGGTCAGGAGTAACCGAGTGGTGACAAAGATTACTGATGTACGTGTTTGTTTCAGATACAAGCGAGGACGCTTGTCTTGTCAGTATGGCCGTGTCGGAGATATGAGTTACTAAATCTAGAAAACGATAAGCAATGTTTTGCTTGGAGTGGTCTTTGCTTGGTCCATGCAGGTTTGCAGGTAGATGATACCAACCTATGAACAGGTGGCTGGTGACCTGACAGTATAAAAGGTCACTACTGCAGTGTTCATCAATTCATTCCCGTGTTAGACATAGAACGATTCACTCTTGTCTTGTTATGTGAAGGGTTTACATTCTTACGAAGGAAGTTATTTCTATGGGGTATGCATCCTATGCATGGACGCAAGCTTAGAACTCTCCTTTCGTTTTCTACTACTGCGTAGATGCGTAGATACAAGATTCTGTAACGAGTAACAAGTAACTAGGCCTCTTAGCTCGGCTGCCATTAGGGTTCCCGATATCAGCAAGTGGGATAAAGAATCAAGGCTCACGTAACAGTGAGTACTGGTATTGCATCACATGTAAACGGTAAGGTTTAAAATCGACAACAGTTGGTAAGGTAATGATTGTTCACTATGTTTGCAGTTAAGTTTGATTTGAGTCGTGATTTAGAAAACTGCTTTGTTCTTTTTTTGTGATTACTGTTGTAAGAAAACGTGTGGGTAGGTATCCTACCCTATTGAAAAAAAAAAAAGAAATAAAAACAGTAATTCTAGTGATTTCAAAGTATATCATGACCCATACTTATTACTTACTTAGTTGTGAAATACTAGCAGTACCAAAATATGGGCAGGTAGCCTTTTGTTTTGTTTTCGAGTCTACCAAAAATTAATTTGTGATAGTGATAAACATTTTCAATCCATGCCTTGTGTTAAAAGTTTTCTATGCGTGTGAAATTACCGTTACAGATGTTCAACTTCAAGATCAACAAGCTCACTGTCATAGTAGTCTACAGTTTCATCCATGATGAATATGCTGTGACGATGAAACGAGCGCAATTTCTTGCGATACCTATGTCCAAGAAATTAAGAATTGAAGACGCCAACTCTATGGTTATTTTGGAGCAACGGAAATTAAAGGACAGGTTTCTTTCCAATTGTTTTAATGAAAAATTAGAAGCAGTAGTTTAAAGAACTAACGGTTGACGTTTCTGTTTGTAACGTTAAGTTTTTGTGTTTTTAATACGTTTTATTATTTGCGAGATTAATTTGATTATAGTAAAGTGAAGCACAATCTTATTTTGATGTCGATGAGGTCAGTGTCTAACCTCAAACTTTAGGTACTTAGTGTTATGATTAGGTCTAGCATTCCAGTTATCTCAACATCTGTTCAAAACTGCTTATTGCTAGTCTACTTGAAAAAAAAAAAAAGGAAATCAGTCGGCTTTGACTTTACTTTGTTTTTGTGATAAAAATGATATCGTACAATTTGATGATTACAGTTCAACATGGTGAGTCAGAACGAGCTGCCGGCCTGCAAGTTGTTGATGTCATGCCCGGTGGCGTAGCAGGTGTCGCTACTGCCTACCGTGAACACGTGGTGCAGCACGTGGTGTGGACACGTTGTTAATCCGCTGAGCAGTTCACATTTTTGTTGGGCTATTCGAGGTCTGAGCTAATTGGTGAAACTAATGTTGTTGTAGCCATCGAGGGTTTATTCCCTTTCGATTCTATAGAGTTGAAAAAAATTTGGAGGAAGAAATGCAAAATTGAAACTAAATTAGACATCAATGTTACAGTTACGCAAGTTTAAAATAAACAAGTTTTATTAAACGCAACGCATTGAGATCGGTTATAATAATTTCTGAAGGGTGATGATGATGGTCATGATGGTGGTCATGATGATGGTCATGATCGTGGTCATGATGATGGTCATGATGGTGGTCATGATGGTGGTCATGATGATGGTCATGATGGTGGTCATGATGATGGTTATGATGGTGGTCATGATGGTCATGATGGTGGTCATGATGGTGGTCATGATGATGGTCATGATGGTGATCATTGTAGTGATCGTGGTGATGATCATGATGGTGGTTATGGTGATGATCATGTTAGTGGTCATGATGATGATGGTGGTGATAGTCATTTCTCATTATGTGGGCTGTCCATAGTTTCAATTTGACTACTTTAGTTTAATTAAAGTTGTGGATTATAATTATTGGAATTAGTAATTTAGTTTGCAATCGTAGAATGAAACATTTTACATTCAGTTTGGTTACCTTTTCTCAGACTGCATACACCATTTTATCATTCGTAATCGTAGGTGTAAAATCGGATCTATTTTTCCGTCTCCGTGCGGCCACGATTGTGGGTGGCATGCGTTTGGTTTGATGGTGTAATCGGTCGATGTGTTTTTGGTTTGGTTACCGGATGGAGGTAGACCAATTTTGTTGTTGCTGGGCAACTGTGGTTTTGGTTACCGGATGGAGGTAGACCAACTTTAGAGTACTGTAACCCATTTGTTGGTTTGTTGAAGTGTTTCATTTGACTATTGTAGAACTATGTCTGTTACTGGCTAGTAAAGTAGTAAGTACATAGACTGACTAGTCTATTCGAATGTTAATGAAGTTGATTTTAATTCCCTGGGTTGATTAAACGAGTACCTAAATAATTTTTAAATTTAATGAATTCAAATCATCACTCATGTGAGCTTTCAATGGACCGAGAGCAAGTCCGAGGGATTGAGCGTGATCTAATAATCGCATCGGAAGTTCCGAAGCATGTAAAAGGTGCACGTGGACTGCTTTTTATGTGCAGTATACTCTTTGCGAGGAGTAGCACTTACGCGGCTGAGATGGTTAACTTCTGATAGGTTATTGGATCCTAACAATCCGATGGACTGAAATGAAATCGGATGGTTATGATGTAACCTGGTTGAGTAATTTACGTTTTTGTTTGAGTCGAGAGGTTGACTAATTTGAATCATTCATTAATTGAGATCATTTTAGTAATGCCACAAAAGAAGTTATTGTTGTTAAACGGGATGAGGTGACTAATTCACAATGTGAGTTTCCGATAGACATAAACGTGACTTGTGTTTCCTTAATTTTGATTTTACTGGTAACTGAAACTGAGCTGGTGGCACTATCAAAATTGTCTAACAAATTGAAGTTCATAAATGATTGAATACAGATAACATTTTGTTGTTAATGAAAATGCTAGAAAGCCAAGTACCACGTGAAGTAGATGAAGATTGTTGTGGCATGAAGGATGAGGTTCTCAGTTCGGTTGGTCGACCGTACCAGAGGCTTGATCGTAGCCGTAGCCCGTTAGAAGTCGGTGTCTACCTTTGAGTAGTCCGTGGGTACGCGGTGCGCGATAAGCTCTGGCGGAGGTCGGGTCTTGTAGAGACCGTAGAGTCAGGGTTGACTCGGCGATCCCTTGGGGATGCGCGTAGTGTGTGGTTATGTGATAACCAATAGGCCACGAATGAGAGACCTGCTTCCGAAAGTTTGCCGTCATGTATTTTACGTAAAAGGTGGCTATGAAAGCCAAGTGGTACTTGTCTGGTCTTGCATTTAAATTGGTGGTAATGAATTGACTTTAAGTGATCCTAAATTCAGTTGCAAAGAATTAAATTATTTTCCTTGAGTTGAGTTGATTTTACGTAGACAGATAATTTGGTCAGGAGTAACCGAGTGGTGACAAAGATTACTGATGTACGTGTTTGTTTCAGATACAAGCGAGGACGCTTGTCTTGTCAGTATGGCCGTGTCGGAGATATGAGTTACTAAATCTAGAAAACGATAAGCAATGTTTTGCTTGGAGTGGTCTTTGCTTGGTCCATGCAGGTTTGCAGGTAGATGATACCAACCTATGAACAGGTGGCTGGTGACCTGACAGTATAAAAGGTCACTACTGCAGTGTTCATCAATTCATTCCCGTGTTAGACATAGAACGATTCACTCTTGTCTTGTTATGTGAAGGGTTTACATTCTTACGAAGGAAGTTATTTCTATGGGGTATGCATCCTATGCATGGACGCAAGCTTAGAACTCTCCTTTCGTTTTCTACTACTGCGTAGATGCGTAGATACAAGATTCTGTAACGAGTAACAAGTAACTAGGCCTCTTAGCTCGGCTGCCATTAGGGTTCCCGATAGGTATATATAATATTATATGATTATAATTTAACATACACCATAAACCGCGCATATTATTTCATGAACAACATTGTGCCACGTGTACAATAGTTACGTCAATAGGCATTAATTTGTAACGTAACATAACTATGCCGTGTTCAATTAATATTTGAACTAAGTTGGAAGTAAATTGCTGAACTGAGTTCGGGGGGTATGACAAGCTTGTAGACTTGTGACACGCTGCTTGCGACGTGTAATTAAACTAATGTGAAGTTTAGTGCGTTAGATCTAGTACATATTATTATTATACAATATGCATATACAAACATGTGATCCGAAACGTTACCCATTTAACGGCCGAGGTGTGTATACTATTTTTCTGCTCAACGGAGCCGGCAGGCGGCAACTTAGTTTAGCGCAGCGGCCGGCAATGTGCTGTTTGCTGGCCGGAGGGCAGAAAATATATTTTTGGCACCTAAACCGTAACGATATCTTTGACGCCGACTGTACCAATGAATAGTATGAATCTGACAGCTGTTTGGACGTCATGCCTACGTAGCGCCACCTGGTGGCAGAAAAAATATCGAAATCCCTCATTGGAACCCTAATCCACTCAGGAACCATGTCTACGTGTAAGTGACGTGTTAAATCAAATTCTAAGACGTACCTTACTATTTGTCATTTTGATAAGGTTCTAGAGTGTCTTAGGCTTCCAATTGGTTGGTACGTCACTCAACACACATCACACATCATCAGCCTATATCAGTCCACGGCTGGACAACGTCCTCTCCTTAGCCTATGCGTATGGACGCACGCTGGGTCACCATTTTCTCTCTCCCTTAGCAGCAGACTCTCAACGACGTGCCAGCACTGCCGCTAGCGACGCACCGACAGCCGCGCATCGAGCACCTCTCTCTCTCTCCATCTGTCTTCCTTTTCAGATCTCTCTCAGATCGGACATTGCCTTGCCTTACCGCATCATCATCACCAAAATCTCTCGCCATGCCCATGGCAAATCTTCCTTCAACAGCCTCTCAACACCGTCCCCAAATGACGGTGTAACGACCGTCCCACCTTCGTGGGATGCGACCCGGCCACAGCTGCAGTAGCGGAAACGCGGGAGCAGCCACACATACTCTAGGAGGAGTATCGTTTGTATATTCAGTTCAGCGTATGGACGCATTAGGAGGTAAATTCCCGTAATCGCTACGCTGGGCAAGCGGGTTGGCGTTCGCAGTAGTGTGTCCACTATGATGACGCTGCTGCCCATCATCAATCTTCGATAAACAAATGTCCGGGGACACTTCAATTGCTTAGTCAACTCTTACGACTCTTCCATTCAGTATCATAATCGTGAAAATAGGGTATTTATGTATCTATACTATTAGTCAGTAGAAAACAAACAGTGTAAATAAACCTTAAAAATTCGTATTATTTCATATTCACCATCCCCATATTCCAAAATTCCTATTCGGAGTCCCAAAACAACCTCTGGGCAACAGCAATGAGAACGCTTATTTTTTGGCCACAATATTACCTAAGTACAAGAGTTGCTTAGTTCACGGTGTTCATTATAATTATCTGTGAAACAATATTCAAACATGAATTTACAAAAGAAAATTCATTTTTGCGTCATCATTAGAAAGTGGAGTATATACAATCGCGTGTATAAAACGTCCATTTTGAATGTGGTTTTATCAAAACAACGGCAATATATAACCTCATTGTAAAAGAATTACCGTTACTGGATCAGGATCGATGATAACCGCTGTTCTGTAAAATTCACACACGGGTCGTAAAGCGGTTAATTTATTCATTCGCAGTTACACAAAACGGTGACCTAAATGACTAATCAATACAGGTAGAATATGTAGCCAGAAGCCTAAGTTACTAAATAAACATGATGTCTATGACCTAAAACATCATATTATCAGCCTAACACAGTTCACTGCTGGACATAGGCCTCTCCTATTAACTATGCGCATAGACGCATTATATAGGTAAATGCCCATTATCACTATGCAAGCGGATTGGTGATCGCTGTAATGTGTCCACTATGATGACGCTGCTGCCCATCATCAATATTCTATCAAAGAATGCTCAGTGACACTTCAATCCCTTAGTCGACTCTTACGACACCCGCAGGAAGAGTTAGGGTGGTGACAAATGTATTTTTACTGCCGTCACTACACGGCACC
>JALPQI010022856.1:0-18846 GCA_025490895.1 Thaumatotibia leucotreta
GCCATCTTGGATCTTAAAATGGACCCTAAATTCGGGTTCCACGTATGGGTATTAGTCGAAAACGAGTACAATGACAAAAATGACAAAAAAAAGAAAAAAAATGTGCCGCCATCTTGGATCTTAAAATGAACCCTAAATTCGGGTTCCACGTATGTGTATTAGTCGAAAACGAGTATAATGACAAAAAAGAGAAGAAAATTGTGCCGCCATCTTGGATCTTAAAATGGACCCTAAATTCGGGTTCCACGTATGAGTATTAGTCGAAAACGAGTACAATGACAAAAATGACAAAAAAAAGAAAAAAATTGTGCTGCCATCTTGGATCTTAAAATGGACCCTAAATTCGGGTTCCACGTATGGGTATTAGTCGAAAACGAGTACAATGACAAAAATGACAAAAAAAAGAAAAAAAATGTGCCGCCATCTTGGATCTTAAAATGAACCCTAAATTCGGGTTCCACGTATGTGTATTAGTCGAAAACGAGTATAATGACAAAAAAGAGAAGAAAATTGTGCCGCCATCTTGGATCTTAAAATGGACCCTAAATTCGGGTTCCACGTATGAGTATTAGTCGAAAACGAGTACAATGACAAAAATGACAAAAAAAAGAAAAAAATTGTGCCGCCATCTTGGATCTTAAAATGAACCCTAAATTCGGGTTCCACGTATTTGTTTTAGTCGAAAACGAGTACAATGACAAAAATGACAAAAAAAAAGAAAAAAATTGTGCCGCCATCTTGGATCTTAAAGTGGACCCTAAATTCGGGTTCCACGTATGGGTATTAGTCGAAAACGAGTACAATGACAAAAATTACAAAAAAAAAGAAAAAAAATGTGCCGCCATCTTGGATCTTAAAATGAACCCTAAATTCGGGTTCCACGTATGTGTATTAGTCGAAAACGAGTATAATGACTAAAATGACAAAAAAAGAGAAGAAAATTGTGCCGCCATCTTGGATCTTAAAATGGACCCTAAATTCGGGTTCCACGTATGAGTATTAGTCGAAAACGAGTACAATGACAAAAATTACAAAAAAAAAGAAAAAAAATGTGCCGCCATCTTGGATCTTAAAATGAACCCTAAATTCGGGTTCCACGTATGTGTATTAGTCGAAAACGAGTATAATGACTGAAATGACAAAAAAAGAGAAGAAAATTGTGCCGCCATCTTGGATCTTAAAATGGACCCTAAATTCGGGTTCCACGTATGAGTATTAGTCGAAAACGAGTACAATGACAAAAATGACAAAAAAAAGAAAAAAATTGTGCCGCCATCTTGGATCTTAAAATGAACCCTAAATTCGGGTTCCACGTATGTGGTTTAGTCGAAAACGAGTACAATGACAAAAATGACAAAAAAAGAGAAGAAAATTGTGCCGCCATCTTGGATCTTAAAATGGACCCTAAATTCGGATTCCACGTATGAGTATTAGTCGAAAACGAGTACAATGACAAAAATGACAAAAAAAAAGAAAAAAATTGTGCCGCCATCTTGGATCTTAAAATGAACCCTAAATTCGGGTTCCACGTATGTGTTTTAGTCGAAAACGAGTACAATGACAAAAATGACAAAAAAAAGAAAAAAATTGTGCCGCCATCTTGGATCTTAAAATGGACCCTAAATTCGGGTTCCACGTATGTGATTTAGTCGAAAACGAGTACAATGACAAAAATGACAAAAAAAAAGAAAAAAATTGTGCCGCCATCTTGGATCTTAAAATGGACCCTAAATTCGGATTCCACGTATGTGAATTAGTCGAAATCGAGTATAATGACAAAAATTGCAAAAATGTGTCGCCATCTTGGATCTAATGGACCCTACAGTCGGATTCCGACTGTACATACCTGTATCATCATCATCATCATTATCATATCAGCCGAAAGACGTCCACTGCTGAACATAGGCCTCCCCCAAAGATTGCCACAATGACCGGTCCTGCGCCACCCGCATCCAGCGGACTCCTGCGACCTTCACCAGGTCACTTCACCTTGTGGGGGGCCTACCCACGCTACGCCTTCCGGTACGCGGCCGCCACTCAAGAACCTTCCCGCCCCAACGGCCATCGGTTCTACGCGCAATGTGCCCCGCCCACTGCCACTTCAGTTTAGCGATTCGGAGTGAAAATAATATTAAAATTCGCACGTCCTAACATTAAAGTAATTAAAAAGTAATCTAGAAGTATGGTCAACGATTCCAGTAATTTTGAATCGACTTGTTGATTCCAAAGTATTAGTAATGCTAATATGCTATAGATTATTATTGACTCCTTCATACGTCATTGTAATATTCCGTTTCACGACATTACATTACAAGTAATATGCTACCCATAAGTACATTACAAAGTAAAATCAAGTAATATTGTAATCGGGAATTGATTACGAAATGCCCAACTCTGGCTTTGGTAGGGTTCTTGTTGATAAGTTTATAAAAACAAGCATGTTTTATACTACGTTTTAGATGCCTATAATTTAGTGTTTGTCATTCTTGAGTTAAAATATATTATTTCGGTATTAATGCAGTAGGTATTGGAGTGTTTCATGCAAAACAAGGTCCTCTTCTGTTTGAATGCAAGTTGTTTTAAAATTCATGGGTATATGTATGAGTTTTTTTCTGGAACAATGTATTTCTGGCAAAAATACTTGTAAATTTAAATCAATTACTTAAATTGTAGGAAACACCTTACATATTTAACTAAAAAAGAACTTCAAACCCGACAGTTTATGGAGAATATCTGGACGCACGCGTGGAAGACGTAAAAATAAAAAGTTATAATTTTGTTCAATGAATCTGCAAATTAACATACAATATATATATATATGAATTTATATTTTTACTTACACCTGGTACAGAACATAAAGATAATATACCTCAACGTTATTCAAACATCTGTACTAACTAGTTCACATTCCTCTATTCAATCAGAGTGATTGAAAATTTGTTGTTGTGCATTCAAAATAGTTGCTAATTATTTGGCATTAAAGGCACTAAGTTTTCCAAAATCTCTTCTTTTAGCTGTTCTGACACCTCTACCTCTTGAGACATTGATTTTTAATTTAGTAATTAAGGAGAAGAAGTCCACTACTTTATATTTATTCATTAAAAATATTTTTATAAAATACAGTCCTATGTCCGTTTCTCAAGCAACCAATAACAAATTCCGTTCTTCAATAACAAATTCCTTAAGGTGTAAAATTTATTATTTTTCATCACATTTAGCTAGTGGTAGAAACTACCCCAATTCTCGAATTTTACCCTAGTTATTATTTTCTAAACATATAGAAACTATCTGTTTTGCCTTATGGCGAGCATTTGAATAAAAATATTCCTTATGTATATCTTTCTCTTCTATTCTTTGCGTCTTTTCATTATAAATAATATATACAGCCAGGAAAACACTTCAGTTATCAGATAATAAGTACTTAAATAACATTACTCGTATACGACCTATGACTGACAAACGTATGAAAAATAGGCAGATTCAAAAGTTTAATTTAAAAAAGGTACCACAGGACAATTTCTATCCGAAATTCAAATACTTAAATATAAATATAAGGTTTTAGTATCCTAATAAAATGAAAATTTCTAAGCTAAAGTCAAGTAACTTAGCGATCTATATCAATATTTCTACGCTGAAGTCAAGTAACTTAGCGATTTATATCAATATTTCTACGCTGAAGTCAAGTAACTTAGCAATCTAGCAATATTGCAATAGCACTGATATATTTTCCAGAATTTGTCACTTTAATTGAATTCCTTTGGTGATATTAGACAGTCTTCATATTTTATTTGTCTCTGACGAGGCCAGATATCTATCCAATGTAGGTCGCCACAAGACCCGTAAATGTGCAGGCATGTGGATTTGTCATACATATCGTGACACATTTTCATTTACACTTCCTGCAAACGAGATGTTTACATTTAAATGCAATACGTAATGCTAATCTGCAATCCCAGCTCTCACTTGACCGGTTTCTTTAAAACTGGATTCTTACAGTGTTACTTGTTGTGGAAGCAACAATGAAAAGGAGGCGCATAGAAAATGTAAATTTATACTACTTAATAGATATTTTCCCATTACCCCATTACCTAGGACTACGAGTATTCGGCATTCACATTAAATCTCATCGACATCTTATTACAGTCCACTGTTGGACATAGATGCAGCCCACCTAGGCATAGACCCATTAGAAGGTCTCATTAATCGCCACGCTGGGGAAGCGGATTGGCGATCGCAGTAGTTTGCACATTGCATTTTGCATTGCACATCATTAATTTTCGATAAATCAATGGTCAGCTATTACCTATGACACCCACGGCAAGAGTTGGGGAACAAATACCTATATTCTTATTGCCGTCATCAGCCACACGGATTCGGCATTCGATTTCTAATTTTTCTTGCTACTTTGTCGTCTCAGCTTTGCTTTCGGTTAGTTTGTCTAATGTTGTAAGATAGATATTGCATTATTATACACAAATATACAACATCCCTACACGGATTTTTTAGATGAAATAACGCGGCATACAGTAGGTATAGGTATATTCCATAACATACGTTATGGAATTATTTGTGATGTTCTCAGGGCAAAGGGCCCACATTGTTGATGGCGCTTACGTCTCGCGTCGTTGTATTTGTTTACGAACATAATGCCACAAGCGCCATCGACAATTTGTGGGCCCTTTTCCCTGAGAACATCACAATAACATACGAATTCAAAGTCAAAGCAGGCAACAGACTAAAAAAGCTCTGGTAGTTTGTATTTAGACTGCTTCTATAAAAACTCTCTCAAAATGTTCAAAAACTCGCGGAAACGTATGTGACAGGTGCTGCCAATAGCGACATCTACTCTGCATGTGCAATACAAAACTACAAATGAGCTAGCGTAAAATCACGGAGTAAATGGAGATGGCAAGTAGGCGTTCCCGTGTAGCCGATACTATGATGCGGAGTTCATAGTGTTCATACTTCACGGTTCATATTGCTAATCAAATATGAATTTCAAGTATCTTTCGCAAGATACTTGATTTCAAGATAGAATTAGGGTACATACTTGACTTTAGCGTAGAATACCCCGTTGGAAAAAGATACTTGGATTTTTGAAAGTTCTGTAACTACAAAACTATTCAGTAGTAAAAAATAAATAAAATACTGAAAAATGTGTTTTAAAACAGTGAATCGAATAATGTAAAAAAAATTTTTTTGATAAATTTCGAGATACTTGATTTCTGCGTAGGGCAGCCGAGTAGGGTCCATTCCATATACCGGTCCAAAGTATTCAAGTTATGGATTCAAGCGCCACAATGCATTGTAAGTTCGCAGTACTTGGTAGAATTGTTGGAGTGTCGATCTTGGCACAAGCCTGGGTAATCACTATTTTTTTTAAGTTTCCGATAACTATTTATTTCAATACAAAGTTGTATTTTAACATAGTTACGAGAAGTAAAATTAATACTTTTGCAACCCTGTGTAATACAAAAAAGGTGACACAGAGAGAAAACTGCGATACCTACTCTACTGAGCGTAAGCGGTTCGCGTCTTGGCTGTGCGTACTCAGCAGGCATAGCCCAGATCATCATCATCATAATCAGCCGAAAGACGTCCACTGCTGAACATAGGCCTCCCCCAAAGATTGCCACAATGACCGGTCCTGTGCCACCCTCCAGCGGACTCCTGCGACCTTTACCTAGCCAATGCCATTCTGCAATCGTATACGATAACTACGATAAGCGGTAAGTAATAAATGTATAAGAAAGACAGATTCGTACGAAAAGTTACGTAAGCATTTCTATATATTATTATGGTCTTTGACTTATCGCTTGTCGTATAGGATTACAGAATGGTATCTTGGCTAGGCCTGCACCACCATCATCAGCCTATGATAGTCCACTGCTGGACGTAGGCATCTCCTATTAACTATGCGTCTAATACGCATTCACTTCCATGTATATTGCTATCTAACTTTTTTACTTTACAAAGTAACCAAACACTAGAATTACATTTCATGTATTTTTGTATTGTAGGCACTCATTTCATAGATTGTTGTTTTATAGTTACTAGTTTATATAATATTTAGTTCCACTATTTACTTTATTTCATAGTGATATTCTTACCTAATGAGTCATATTTCATGTAAGTATTTTGTTTCTTATACACTGATTCGCCCTCCCTCTAAAAAACCAAACTGCTACCAGAAAAAGTAGGTAGATTGTAGGCAAAGTAGGTTAGGTAGGGTAGGTTAGGTTAGGTTAGTTAGCTTTTCAATCTGTTCTAGCCTCAAAACCTAACCAAATCAAGTAATAAATCAGGGTAAAACCGACTTGGATTGGTTAGGTTTCGAGCGCAGTTTCCCGGATAAATAAAATACCTACTTACTTTTAATTAATTGTTTACGTATCGTCATCCTTGCGAAACCAAAAAAAGGGGGGACGGGGGGGGGGGGGGGGGCGAAGCCCACCACAAGAGGGCTCGGGGGGCGGAGCCCCCCGCATTAAAAAATAACAAATTTGTACCTCCCCTGCTCAGCGGGGCTTCGTCGACCGGTTCCCAGGTCTAAATCGCTAATCATCATCATATCAGCCGAAAGACGTTCACTGTTGAACATAGGCCTCCCCCAAAGATTGCCACAATGACCGGTCCTGTGCCACCCGCATCCAGCGGACTCCTGCGACCTTTACCTAGCCAAGATGCCATTCTGCAATCGTATACGATAAGCGATAAGTAATAAATGTATAAGAATGACAGATTCGTACGAAAAGTCACGTGACCGTTTCTATACATTATTATTATATATTATTATGGTCTTTGACTTATCGCTTGTCGTATAGGATCGCAGAATAGCACCTTAGCTATTATTATAGTTGTAGATAAGGGCTAGAAAATTTTCCGCATCGACCGGTTGTGATCTATTGTTGCAGCCCTGTTTTATAGTTCATTACTAAATACCCGTTGAGTCTAGGTAGTTCCAGATTCTTTGGGCTGTAATATGAGGTTGTAATATTCTTTGGGCTGTAATAATACCTCGTGAGGTTGAAGTACCTGCCTACCTAGGTGAATACTACTAATACGTACATTAGTGGTCCGCAGGAGCAGAGGATATGCATAGCAGTTTCCTCTGATTCCTGGCAGAACCTGCATGTCGGTTCTTGTTTCTCACCCATTAGAAACATATGTACACCTTGGCTAGGGCTGCAATTGTCTTTATAATGCTATATCTCATACTTGAGGTGAGCGGTGTATTAATAGGCTCAGTGGGTTAGATAAACACTCGATCACACGTGCAGGGAGACCGCCATTGTTTATCTATCCTAGCTTTAAGTGAGTACACAGTGAGCAACTTAAATGGGTCACTTGGGTCAGTAGGGAAAATAAATTTCATGGCTTTCTGTAAACCGCTACATGCTGGATACCACATTAGTTAAAGGGAACGGAAGTCTTTTTATATGATTTTGTAGTGTGGGAAAGGGAAAATGAAATATCTACCTCTAAAAAGTAATCCTTTTATTTAACACTTTCATTGCGGATGAGTGCTACGCGCTACGCTCGTAGCCGATCCCGTGATTTTTCCACTTTGCAGCGAAAATGAACCTCCCACAGAGAACTCCCCTCGGGAGTTCCCCGCGCTCAAAGTGTTAATTGAAGATTGTTTGTCTTGCCTTCGTCGTCTCGTTCGTCTATCACGATACTTTTCTTCAGAAGTATGTCAAGCAAAAAAATTCTAAAGTGTTTTGTCTTTTACAAATGTTGAAATTAATCCTCAAGTCAACACAACGCCATGATATGGTCATTTATGCAGCATCTCCCAATTACATTCTTGACAATCAACACCTATAAGAGTAGTAGCAATACCTTACAATGCCTATGGCGACAGTGAGTCTGCCTGCGACCACGGATGTAACGTCATGCCCGAAATGGCAGGATAATATTAATAGTGCATTGTGCATCTAGGGAGGTAAGTACGGTATTACTAACGAGAGTGTTTTAATGACTCGAGTTAGTATTCCACTTACCAACTGTGATGCATACAATGTTTTTCATCACACTTGTAAGCAAAAAAGATATTTTTAGACAAAATATAATTAAATGACGTACTAACATTTCTATTACTCTCTAAGGAATTTCACTTTTCTATTACTCCCGCGATGCATGCAAGCAATGGCGCGCTTATAAACCAAGTGCGATAAAAACGTATGTTTACGCGATTAAGACTCATTTGTCGTTAAAATTATGAGTTTAAACCAATATAACCTTTATCTTCATAGTAGTTGCCGTAAATTCACTATATAGTGAGCATGACCAGTTTCCTCAGTGTGAAGCCGGGAAGGCCGAGCGAGCGAGGCGTTCTAATTGCTCCCGGTTCACAAGCTTCGCGCTTCGCCGCCTCGCACGCTCCTGTGCTTTACGGGGAGAGCTTTAATGCTATATTTGCATTTATCGATATTCACGCCGAAGTGGACTGCGATTAATTTCACACCGTATTGAAAGTGCATGTATTTTTGTTATACTTAACCTCAAACAGGTAGGTACGACCTTTTGGTGAAAAGTTAAGAGATGCTTCAGCTGTAAGTATGTAACCTGTCTATATAATCATTGTTTTGATTTTTTTTCGCAGTTTACAAAACATTACCTACTTAAGTTGTTTATCTACCTATAGTTATTAGCAGAGATCGAATGAGCATTATTGTTCGTAATAATATGGACAAGACTAAAAATAGTACCTATTAAATTCTAGAGAATAATTTATTAAAATTTTATATCGAAGCCTTGAAGTGACTATTTATACAGATTTTCATAGTTACCGGTTTCAGATATATTATGTACCTAATATTCAAAAAACGATTAAGTTATTGATTAATAATTTAATAAATTTTGGAGTCATGTCCATGAAATTGTCAAGGATCGGACAAACGCCCGTCATTTTGAAAACATAACCCTGTTCCGTACAGTAGAGACTTCCTTATCTTATGTTAACAATTTTATTTAATATAATGTTTTTTTTAATAACACTTAACACAAAGTACCTATTTAGGATATGTAGGTAATTTTATTTCGGCAGCATTACTAATTTAATATTATTTTTCCAATAATGCCCATCTAATAACAAAAACAGCGAATGTGAAATAGTGTGATATGATATATTTATTTCCGAGGCCCGTAGAATTTACGTCGTACATCACGACGTACCTAAATACACTCTTGCGTAAGAAATGGTTTTTATTTATTTATAAGAACCTATTCGAACTTTACACATTAGCTCGACTGATGTATCAAATCGTCAAGGTCTTAACATATCAAAAACAAAATGAGTCAACATTTTAGAAGTTTTAATAAGGCCCGGGTTGTGTAGATACCTACCGTCATTTATTTTACTATAAGTGCATGCTACTTGGAAGGTGGACTACTCTATATTTATAAATCGTCTGCCTCAACTTCGAGCGCCTCACACGCTTTTGCGCTTTATTGCTGGAGCTTAAATGCTATATTTGCATTATCGATCCCTTTGTCGGCGTGAGTCGTGATGAATTTTGAATCTCAATTTATTAACGATGCTTTATATGGAGCTTCCCAATTTTGATTTCACAGTCAATCTAGTATGAACGGTTTCGCTAAATAATATTTACCTTTGTACTTAGCTACCCTACACGATTTAGAACATAATTAATATATCGTAAGTCCTGAATGCCCTTTTGGAAAGAGTATTACGTCGGTTGACAACCAAAACTTACTAAGTAATAAGTATCTACTTGAAATAGAGATCGTAGCTCAGTTCTGATTCAATACTGACATAAGAGGTTGCTGAGAGTAGTGACAGATTTTATAGTGAGTTTTACTTGTCAGCCGACGATTTGTGAATTTAAAACTAATTGTTAAAAGAATAGTGACCAGCGTCGTTTGTTTCCAATTCCAACGGTACAAAACAAAAGCAACTCTGTTACGTATAAGCCGCGTTTCCTCTTAGTGCTCTGAGCGAGCATTCGTTCATTCTTGGGGAGATGAAAACAGGATTTCACATAGCAAAATGTTGGTTCGTCAGTCCACGAACGAACGAATTATCACTCAGAACACTGAGTGGAAACGCGGCTTTACTAGTTAGCAAAAAAAATTTACTTTACTTACTAAGTACACCAGGATGCTTAGCCAAGTTGCCAATCGCTAGCGCTTTGTAGCGTATCGTAGTTTTCCCTCTCTGTCACTCTTGCATATTAGTGCGATAAAGACAGTTAGCTGCCTTTCGCTTACGATTGACGTTTAAGCGCTAGCAATTGGCAACTTGGCTAAGCACCCAGATCCACCAGAATGCGTCACTGGCATCACAGTCGCTAACGCTTAGTAGCGTATCGTAGTTTTCTGTCTCTGTCACTCTTTTTGTTAATGTGATAAAGACAGTTGCGTGTCGCTAGCGACTGAGCGTTAGCGATTGGCATCTTGGCTATACGCATCGGGCTTACGAGGTAGGTAAAATTATTTTCTCTAAGGCCGACGTAAGATTATTTTTAATTAAATTAAAATATAACTAGCCCACACTGGATAAGTAAATACATAACTAATTTATTTATTCTTATTAAAATATTATCGAACCGAGTTACTCACGTATTTATATAAGAGATTGCTCGACATGTTTCGACGCGTATTCGATCGGGCTTTGACCGAGGGTACTCCGGACGAGGACCCTCTTAATGGGTCGAAACATGTCGAGCAATCATCGACTTAAATACGTGAGTAACCCGGTTCGATAATATTTTAATATGTTTGAGTCTCAAGTTAGTTATAATTATTTATACTTCACGGAGATCTCAAGCGAACAAGGAATATTCTCGAGACTTTTACAGAGAATTAGACAAGAAACATCAGGAACGGTCCCAAGATATATCATTAAAAGGATGGACCCTAAAGGACTCTTAAATAAATCCAGATTAAGAGATAAGTTTCACTTATCCCGGCCGCCGTCGAAAAGGGAATAAAAAATTGCACATGGTTCGTATAACCATGTATAATGTTGTAGATACTTAATGTTATGTGTACGTTTACCAATTTCTACGCATTAATTACATTTCTACATACAAATAACATACTTAGGAGTCATTGTGAATTTGGCATGGATTATAGTGTATAGGTACATAGTATTGTGATCCTTGAATCTATACATTCAACGCAAAACTATCAGTATGTACCTACTAGGTAGTTATAATATCAATGAAATTATTATACGGTTAATACCAAAACAATAAAGAGGGTAAATCCATGTAACTGTAATGAAAGTGACCATTTGATTGTCTGTTTATTTACTTACTAGCGACCCGCCCCGGCTTCACACGGGTACTATATCTACATAAAAACCTTCCTCTTGAATTACTCTACCTAAAATCTCATCAAAATCCGTTGTGTATTTTTAAAGATTTAAGCGTACAAAGGGACATAGGGACAGATAAAGTGACTTTGTTTTATACTATGTAGTTATGATCCAAGTGTAAGTGTTACACTATATCTGAATACTTAAGTATTATTTTGATGACTAGACATAATAACAGTAAAATTTGCACAATTAATAAATAAACATGCGAGGAATTGGTCACTTTCATTACACTCTTGCACATGGAATTGCAACAAATATATTGAGACACCTTACACAAATCGACCTAGTCCTACGGTAAGCTTAATTAAGGCTTGTGATGTGGGACGTGGGTACCGTATAGCTAACTATATAAAATGTTATACACCGTGGTCTCTTATAACCCGAAAGATTTTAACAGTGTATACCTGACCTGACCACATTTAGAAACTAAAATGTCGAATAAACTTTTCTGGATATCGCCTAGTTTCAGAGTTATTACCAATTAAAAAAAAACATATTTTCTAACTGCTACTCAGTACAAAAGGTCTTTTTAACGGCGTTGGTGACATTATGGAGAATAGTCTCACTGATCTCATTAATAGATGTCAAGAAGTGAGAAATAAAACCTAAAAAAAAAATAAGGTTTTCTCAAAAAAATACCTTAACAATCATTGTAAGTGTACATTTCCTTTTTAATACATTCAAAAATTAAAAGAAAAAAATTTTTTTTCGCCAAAAATGGCAAAAGTCATATAGTATTTTTTGTTTGTTTTTACATCAAAAATGCGTGGTTAAAATCTTTCGGGTTATTAGAGACCACGGTGTATAATATTAACTATACGGTTAATACCTAATCAGTTCTAAAAGATTTTCAAAGCACAAGAAAAAATAACGCACGAGTTTTCTAATATCGAATGAATACACTTGAATATTGTAAACGGTTAGATTTCGATACCCAAGAAATACGATATTTTTTGTTATCTGCGCGATAGATGGGACGTCGGAGCATATACGATTTTTATTGCTAACGATCCTGTCTCGCGTATTGTCAGCGCCGTGATGGATGTTCCCAGAGTCTGGCAGTAAAACATAAGATATGCCGACATTCGCACTCTGTAACATACGTACATATGGTTTGAAGTGCTCGAACTGCGGTCGTTACCATGCTCCAGGGAAATTTTATAGGTGAATACGTTTAACACGCGTAATGATCTGTATTTAGGGGCGAGTTGGTGTAGATGAAATACTCTGGGATTACTTTAAAGCTGCTTGGATAATTTCGAATTGCGCGTAAATATTATATGTTTTATTTCAGGGGCCCGTTTCTCAAAAGCTTGTAACTTGTAATACAAGTGGAAGTCACTTTTTAACACTATTAATTGGATAAGGACTTCCGCTTGTATTACAAGTTACAAGCTTTCGAGAAAAAGGCCCCAGTCTTGAATTAGATAGTTGCATTAGATAAAAAATACAGGGAATTTGGAATATTTTTTTCACATTCTCGCAGATTTTACGGACTGATTGAAATCCAATCAGTTTTGTATCGTGATATATTAAATAGATTTCCGTTTAAATCGAATATTTCCCGTGCTCTACAAATCTAACAGCTTTTTCAAAAACAAATTGTTTGTTTTTGTGAACAGTTCCGTGCAGCCTTTGTTTTTCACAATGTCCATAATGAACACAAAGAGTTTGATTGACATGCACTGGAATGCACTACTTTTAATTGCTAGCTTACCGTACCGATTGTTATCTTTCGGAATTGGTTTTCAAGCTTGTATAAAAATGGATTAATATTTTACTAGTATATTCAAAATCATCATCATCATCATCATCATCATCATCATCATCATCATCATCATTGGAGTATTACAGACTATGCAAGCAATGTGAAGTAAAGGCACACCGTCTTTCGTGGTTGTATAAACCAATGCGAGACCGGCACACCCGGTTGCAACTATTGTGCGAAGAAGAAATGGTGGAACTATGTGGGGTACAATTTCGCTGTTTGCCTCTCTAACGCACACACATATTTGAGAGAGGCAAACAAAAGTTGTAAAATGTAACTTTATAAAACGCGACCCCTTTAGTTCGCTTCACTGTAAATTAAAAATAAACTACACGTAAGATGGTCGAAGCATCTTTTATATGTCGTAGAGTCAGCGGCATAATGAAAAAGGCTACGGCTCTAGCCAAGATACCATTCCGCAATCGTACAAGCGATAAGTCACATGACCTTTCTCAGTTGACTCACTTGGCCAGGCATGCTGGTGTAACAAAAAATATAGGGCCCCGTTTGAGTGCCTACTCAGCAACGTAGTCTAATTAGTAAAATTAGGAGAAAATTATTTTTGTTACATACTCTAGCGATGGCAGACTCATTAAGTTAAGACATTTCGAGTATTCTAACATAATAAACGATTGTACTCCTACTTGCATGCACATGCATAGTATACATACATTTATCGATTGGTATCATTCGAACTACAAATTCGAACTAAAATGTATACTGAATCTAGTCACGACGCAAAGGTGTGATTTACCGATATTTTCCAGGTAGGTAGTGTTGAAATTCTAAGTTTCAAAGATGTAATTGCTCACTAGGGGTTAGAGAGCATTTGCTCCAATTGAAGCGGTAGAACCGGTATGAACCGGTATAAATCTATATTTTCTTGGGCTTCGGATTAAGAGATTATGCTGTTTAACTGAGCCCATAGACAAGAAACTCTATTAAACGTCAAATAGTCGGATGAACCCTCTCGATGTCTCTGATTTTGGCAGACCTATAAGTAGTTTGTAGGTAAGTATTTGCGATTCGGTTGAATCATTTAGTAAAAGTTCATGTATATGAACTACAGATGAACTCCCTAAAATTCTAACAGTGAACAGTGTGTTATCCGTGTGTTGTGATGGTAAATTAATGTAAGATGAAAATTGCACAAAGCTAGGCGTTTAAGGGTGAAGACACATTTATCAGCATGCGTACGCATTTTGTTTAATAAAATTGGCTGTTTAGTATGAAATGTGTAGGCATGCAGAAAGCTAGGCGCAGTCCCATACTAAACTGACATTTTCTATAGACAAAATGCGTACGCATGCTGGTAAATGTGTCTTCACCCTTAATTATTTTGCCTTGATAATCTTATCTGGTACCGATTCATTTGAAAGGTCACACCTAAATACCTATGCAGAGCACTTAGTTCAATTTTCGTAACTGTTTATAGTAATCGTAGTGACGTCGCGTCCGAGTTAGTAATGGGAATACAGACCCCGTGTCCTAAGCCCACTTCAAGAAACTGTAATGTATCCGTTGCATATACAGGGTGGTCCAAACCTTGAGGTCAAAAATTTTTTTTTAGATTCCTCACGTCATGAGCTATCAGAATATACCCCATGTATGTTAGCCGATTTTTTGTAGTTTTCGAGTTATGAATTTTTGAAAATTTTTTTTTGAGAAATTCTGGAATGAAGAAATTTATTAATAAAAAAAAGTATTGGGTTTTTTAACTAGTTTCTTTTTGTAAAAGTATTACTACAAGTAAAGCATTTACTGACAAAAAAATTAGCGTCCTCACTTTGATACAAGTAGGATAAAAAATCCCAAATTCAAAATTTTACGCTAAAAACGCATCAAAATAGCATTAATGTACGTAAATAAGAAAATAAAACATATTCCAAGGAATTTTCGTATTCTAAAGACCGCCCTAGACCTTGAGGCTTCGTAAAAGCAAAAAAAAAATGATGAGGATTTTTCGGAGTAGTCGGTTAAATAAACTTAAAAAAGCTTAAAATTTTAAAGTATAAAAAATGACTTGAATAACTACACAAATTGAGTTTTCGTGGTATTTTCTGTCTTTGTTTATTGATAAAAACAACAAAACAGAAAAAAAATACTTTATTTTTAAATAAAAAATTAGAAGCTTTTTTTTAAGTTTATTTGACAGACTACTCCGAAAAATCCTCATTATTAAGTATCACTTTTTTTTTGCTTTTACGAAGGTTTAAGGTCTATGGCAGTCTTTAGATTACCAAATATCCTTGGTATATGTTTTATTTTTTTTATTTACGTACATTAATGCTATTTTGATGCGTTTTTAACGTAAAATTTTGAATTTGGTATTTTTTATCCTACTTGTATCAAAGTGACCACGTAATTTTTTTGTCAGTAAATGTTTTATTTGTAGTAATACTTTTACAAAAAGAAGATATTAAAAAACCCAATAGTTTTTTTTTATCAATAAATTTCTTCATTCCAGAATTCCTCAAAAAATTTTATTCAAAAATTCATAACTCGAAAACTACAAAAAATCGGCTAACATACATGGGGTATATTCTGATAGCCCATGACGTAGGGAACCTAAAAAATATTTTTTGACGTTAAGGTTTGGACCACCCTGTATAAATTTTCTGTAATATTGATTTAAATTTTCACGATTATCAATTTATCACTCATATTTTAAAGACAAACGGGTGTGACGTCATGCCCGAAAGGATATAATTAAACGTAAGTTTACGCGATTCAGACCCGTTTGCCTTTAATTTTCTGTTCATCAAACAAATACATTTTTTACTTAATTTAGTATTATTCACATAGATCATCAATCATGCATCTTACTGGTTCTTCTCCGGACACCACTGTATAGGGTTTAAACCGGTAGCAGTTTTTCTTTTTCCTTGTTATTATTGTGTCAGACGATTCGAAAATGCTTATTAATAGGCTTACTAGAATAAAAAATAGTTTGACTTTGACATGAAAACTACCACCGGTCCTCATACTTCACTACTGGCCTAAAAAGTTTTATTACACTATTCCGCTCATACTTGCGCGAGAAGAAGAGTATGCGAGAGCGTTTATTACGCTCGGTACAATCAGCTCACGTCGCCAGATCATGGTGAGGACACAGGTGCCGTACCATTAGTTTTCAAGTATCGGATACGCCGACTCTAGCCGCACCATGCGATGCGACGCCGCGTTTTTAACGCTTACTTTCTATCTGGCTTGCTCGCACCAATTCGCGAGTAAGAGCGGAATGGATAGAAAGTAAGTCTACGTTAATAACGTATGGCAGCTCATGGTAAGCACACTCATGGCACGGCTACAGGGGTGCGACCACGATCTACTCATGCGATTGAATTTATGACCTAACCTGAATCATGACGTGTCAGTTTCATAGAATAACTGTCAAAAACTTACACGCCGAACCTAAACTGAATCGAATTTAAGAGATCACGTTAGCCTCCCAGGGGGGTTACTACTAATGTGATTCAGTTTAGGTTCAGGGAAAGGGACAGAGATATACGACTCGTATAGCCTTGTCCCTTTCTCTGGACCTAAACTAAATCCCATTAGGTACTACGTCATGGTAACCCCCAGGTTTCTAAAACAATTGCGCCTCGCCGGTGCAAAGTCGTCGCTTTCCTGCGGCTCAGGGAGCCCGGGGCTAATACGCTTCGCACTCCTTGAATAACTTATTCAATTGCAGAAACGCTTTCTTTGAATTCACTTTGTACAGCAAAAAAACTACCTACTCAAATTAATGAAAAAAATTATAACAGGTACACCTACATAATATTAATATAGGGAATAACTATCAAACATTTACCTTCATCATACATATTAGTAGAGAGAGGTAATCCTTATTAACAGAGATTTAAACACAAATGTGTAAGCAGAGTAACTACCAACAACGTAATGGTATTACCTACTGTCAAATGCAAAGATGCATATCGAATCGAAACAAGCCGCTTATAAATATGGTAGGTACGATGATTTTATTATTACACTAGAATTAAAAAGTTGAACTAGAATATATTTCAGAGTGATTTTTGTAACTATTTATGTAACTGGATTTTAACAATTAGCTCAGTCAGGCAGTTACTTAGTCAGGTAGATGCCTATTTAAGATTTTGGTCTAAAGTACCTAATATGAATTTTCATTTAATTTTTCTAGCGAAGCAGGAAAATATGGTTAGACAATATTATTATGTTTTTGTAAATGTAGTACCTTTAGCTAAATTAGTGTCTCGACAACGTTTTAGACTGTAGTGTAAAATTTCGAAACGTCGGGATGAAGTTAAATTTAATGAATTAACGCGAGTTTATCCAGTTTCATAGTTTTATTCCAAATAAACTTGTTGAACTTTTATTACTAGATGCTAGATAGAGAAACAAAGACTGAAAACATTGAAATCCATTTTCCGACATGTAGTAGCCACTGCCTCGTCAGCGCGGGGATGCGAAAGTGTTCGTCATCGAAACGGCTGACGCCGCGCGATCATGAATCGAGCACGTACGTGATGCCTACGAGTTCTAGTTACTCTCCACTGTTTCATTGAATGAAAATAATCCATATATTGACGGTAAAATCACCAAATTATGGTCCAATACTGGAACTATGCTGGTGGTAGGACCTCGTGCAGGATCCGCCTGGTTAGCTACCACCGTCTTACCTGCGGCTAAATAATATATACTAACTATTTAGCGGCAGGTTAACAGGTAAGAACAGAACTGTGTTTGGGGGTTGTAATTACTGGCATAGATAGAGGCAATCCATCTAAGTCCTCAGGTTAGGCGGCGCATAGGCGAGTTTTTGGTCACTATGTCCATCGGCCTCAGTTCCTGCTTTCCATCAGAAAAACTAAGGTCCACAATTTCAACTGCTAAATAAGTATCAGGACCAATCTTCTGTTTGGCTTTGTCCAAGTTTTTATTATTATTAATAAGGAGTTTTTGCCTATGAATAGCACAATTAATGTAACAATTACAGTTAATGGAAAATATTCGATTATGTTTTGGACAGGTTTTGGTAGCGGTTGGACTATAGGTAGGTAGGTGGATTTATAGTAGGTATTAATATACTTAAATCGTCATAGTTATGTTTTCCGAGTCTTTGTAATACAGAGTATCGTACTCGCAATTAATACGGCCTGGCAAATATTTTACCAGTAAACTTTTACGTTTAAGTTAATAGGATTTTTTTTACTGACGGGACTATTGGTTGTTTCAAAGTGGTAATAATACTCATAATTATACATTCAATTATGACAATAATAATTTCAAAGGGCTTGACAAAAAAGTTATCTTGTATTGTAAGTAATGTTTCTGTTTTTAACTCACATAGTGTGGAGCGCAAAAAAATAAATTTTATTTTTTTTATTTATATTTGCAAAAGGTAAGGAAAGATATTAATCTAAAACAACATTTAAATTAACTAAAAAGAAAAAAAAAGTAGAGACAAAAAATGTGAAGGTGACCTTTGATATTCTTCACACCTATAATATTTAACATGATCTGTACAGTCGATTACAAACAGATGTGTCACCTTTTCAAAGTGAATACATATAGTACGGTCAAATCGTACATTAAACTCGCAAAACATGTAGTAAAGCTACATTTTTGGTATGTTATTTAGACACCATAGGGACTGCCCTATGGTGTCTAAATAACATACCAAAAATGTAGCTTTACTACATGTTTTGCGAGGAATCCTTATGCCTTAAAAAATGTGGTTTTATAC
>JALPQI010022857.1:0-19655 GCA_025490895.1 Thaumatotibia leucotreta
AAACTCGGCAAGTCTGGATTACGGCGCAGGCTGGCAAATACTTATTAGCGTTGGCTGAGCTAATGTGGGCGAGACGACATCTTTCGGTTAGGGTTTTTATAATTATGTAAATAAGATATAATAATTGAGATAGTTTCGAGGCGGCACTAATGAGTCCCTAAACCCTGGAACAGATTGTGTCGGTATTAATTATATCTTCATCATCATCATCATTTCAGCCATTTATCGCCCACTGCTGAGCATAGGCCTCTCTTCTAGTACGCCACTCATCTCGGTCCTGAGCCAATCTAACCCAGAAGTGTCCCGCAATCTTACGAATGTCGTCGACCAATTATATCTTAGAGGATATTAACATAAAACCATAGAGAACTAACTTGGCCGTGTGGCGACGGCAGTAAGAATACATCTGTCACCACCCCAACTCCGCCTGCGGGTGTCGTAAGAGTCGACTAAGAGATTGAAGTTTCACTGACCATTATTTGATAAAAGATTGATGATGGGCAGCAGCGTCATCATAGTGGACACATATCTGCGATTGTCAATCCGCTTGCCCAGCGTGGCGATTTTGGGCATTTGCCTCCTAATGCGTCTATACGTCCAGCAGTGGACTATCATAGGCTGATGATGATGATGATGATGTGACGTCACAGTCACGAGAGAATGGAGGAGGATCGTCATGTCAAGAAAGCATACTTGGGTCGTCCGATGTATCGCTGTATTTGGATCGTATTATCAAACCGGAATCAGAAAGGGATTCGAGAGTACTGTTGACACAACAAATGACACGTTTACCAAGAAAAGAGTTGTTTATAGATGTAGTGAGTGATTAATTAATCTATTGTCTGTAAGTCTTTGCACTTAAACTATAAATATATGAATAGAAGTAGAACTATATCCTAGATTGACTTACATACTGTTGTGTCAACAGTACTTTCGAATCCCATTCTAATCGCGGTTTGATAATAATATCGTCGGGGATAGTGCAATACCGCGTAACTACCAAAGCAGATAGAGTTCAAATATCAAACAATTGATACTCAAATTAAACCTAATTGAATTTGTTAGTTACGATTTTCTACTCGTACATATTTGTTACGTGATCTTGACATTTTGTATAGGTAAGTGATTTTTTTCGCGTCGTTAGTCCCGAACTAAAAGTTGTTCAGAATGAATTATACAAGGGTGTGTGCGAGGTTATTTAGTGACTCTGGAAACACCCTGTATAACAGATAGATGACCAAGTAACAAATATTAAATTTGTGATATTTAAACTCACTTTGGGACTGGGCTGGTCATATGTGCCGAATGTCGAATGAGCTGTGGGCCAAGATAGCCACTGAGTGGCAGCCCATCTCAAAACGGGGACCTGGTAGACCACGTCGGCGATGGCGAGACGAACGGGACTCCTTATTGTCAGGATGGCCAGAGATTGCTCAGGACAGGGAGAATTGGAAAAAGAAGGGAGATCTTTCCCCAGCAGTGGGACACTACAGACCAGGGAGCGGATACCGGTTTATTCTCTATACAAAAGAACGGTTCGAATTTCGTTCTTCGGTATATAAATTCTTTGTTAATGGAGTAATTTAAAAATACGATGTTGGTAATTTAATAACGTTTTGTTTGAGTACTACCTAAAGAGTATAATAGTACATTTCCTAACTAGTGCGAGAAAACTTTTTCTCGGTGAGGGTGAAAGTTGGAGCCCGAGTGAAACGAGAGCGACAATCACCTGAGTAAAAAAAAAGTTTTTGCACGTGTAAGGGACGATTTTTTTCATAACAATTGCGTGAAAATGAGAAATTACTGCGCGCGAAGCGTGCGCAAAGTTCGTTTTTACGCACTAGTTAGGAAACATATTTTAATGTATTGGGCTATTTCGAGGTTTTCGAAAAAACCGGTTCCAATCCCTGTTACAGACTCAAAATAATAATAATAATTTAAACACACAAATGCCTACACCTGGATGCGAATCCAGAACTTCGTAAGCAAGGTCACTGCAAACTACCAACTATACAATAGGCTACTATTTTGGGCCATATTATGGTGGCCCGAGCGGGCAACTCTCGTTACGCAAGCTATCGGAGTAGGTTGAGGCTGTCGCGCTATAATTAAACCCGGTTTTAATTATGTGATAAGGTACAGTCAGCCAACGGTATTATATCTATTTGCAACGTTTATTCGAGATGAGGTGAGTTATTATTAACTTAAAGGATTCTGATGATGAGATTGCAAATAAACGACACGTGACTTTTATGGATTTGAAATGGTGGAAAACAAACTAAAAAAACTTATAATTTATTAAAATTATAATACTCAGCTCAGTCAGCCAGTTGGTGACTTAGGAAACATGTTGTATATGTATATTGTTCATGTGTGAATGTACATATTTTTTATTTTTGAATGTGTATAAATGTGTACTTCCAGCTCGGTAGGCGTAAGATAAGCGATAAGCCACGTGACCATAATAATGCATGGAAATGGTCACGTGACTTTCCGTTCGAAACTGTCATTCTCATACATTTATAACTATCGCTTATCGTGTACGATTGCAGAAAGGCATCTTGGCTAAGCCTGCGGATATCATAACAAGGAAATGTCGATTGTTTCGATGTATTCCACAAAGCAGGCTTTCTAGATGCCGTGTGGTGACGGCAGTGAGACTACATTTTGTCACCACCCCAACTCCTTCTGCGGGTGTCGTAAGAGTCGACTAAGGGTCTCACTAAACCAATCGACGCGGAGTCGGCTTTCGCCGAGTGTTTTACACCACACTATTCGCATTTAGCCGATCGACCGTCTCCGCGGTTGAACACCTGCGTTCAACCGCGGACGGCGGCGTACGGCCGTGGAAACGCTCGATCGGCTGCGATTTGCTACCGTAACAGTTGTAAAGCGGCGATCGGCTCTCCCGTGCTCCGTCCTGCCGTCGAGACGTCAGACAGCACGCGTACAGCCGCTGAGTCCGACGAACAGATAGATAGGACAGCGGGTGATCGGCAATCGTAAATCTCATTTTTGGAGACTAGTTGTTAGTAACTAGTTTGAAATTGAACAGACGTGTATGATTACGACAGTATTACTTCTTGTTGTCAGATCTATTGCAGATTTTAATGTGGGTAATAATTCAAATGAATAAATACAAACGCATCAGTAGCTACTTCGGCCGTCATCGGCTCTTTTCGGCCGTCGTCAGCTACGTTCGGCCGTCGAAGACGCTGAACGGCTTCCGCCAGCTCTGACCGGTCCTTATCGTAGGTACTCGGCCGTGATCAGAGCCGTTCAACTCTTTCCGGCAGCGTACGGCGGTATTAGGAGATTTAGGAATGCGAACGTGTGCGTTAGGCTGCAAACGGGGTCGTACGAATGCGAACAGCTTTACGGCAAAACGCCGTTTTCCCGTCGAAACACGTCGTTTCGCGTGGGCCGAGCCGATTTACGATGTCCTCGCTCTTATTGCGTTGACATAAAGCTTTTTCCGTACGCGATTAGCCGAAACGGCGCGGACTAGTTTGGTGAGACCCTAAGGGATTGAAGTGTCACTTGTGTTACTGACCATTATTTGACAAAGGATTGATGATGTGCAGCAGTGTCAACGTAGTGGACACATTACTCGCGATCGCCAATCCGCTTGCCCAGCGTGGCGATTATGGGCATTTACCTCCTAATGCGTCTTTACGCATAGTTAATAGGAGAGGCCTACGTCCAACAGTGGACTATCATAGGCTGATGATGATGATGATGATGATCACATCGAGAAAGGTTGCCTAGGTACCTACCAATAACTGGTACTGGTACTGGGAAATTCGAAAATAATTCATGAATTTCGAGTATCCTTGTCACTCCAAATAAGATATCATCGATGAAAATGAGACAGAAGCTCGGAATGTAAAATGGGAGACCACTATTAATAGAATTATGTTTTAGTGAGTTAAAAAGGTCCTTAACCTTTGGACCATTACTACCTTGTCTGGTGTCATAGTTACCTAAGCTTATAAAGTCGGTCAAACTCGTGGGCGGATATTTAATCTGTGGTGCCGGCTCCTACTCAGGGCTTAGGGCATGACCTAGACATCAGACGTATACGTATAGGTACCTACATTATTTACTACTATTAATACTAAAAAGTCTACTTTGTCGAGAGCGTGATGATGATGATGATATAATAGTATCGTTAAATAGGTCCTTCAAAAAGAATAAGGGGAGAATAACTACGGAAACCTACACTGATGATGGTAACGCTCAAACTAAACACTCAAAGCCGGGCCTTCAGTGTGTTATTTTGAAACGCCATAACACGTTCAATGAAGAAATTCTGGCGGGAAATTTATGCAAATCGGAGTTTTAGCCCGACCTTCGTACAGGCAGCACGCTTATGTTGTAATGTAACATGAATCCCTTTAAGGGTTTGGGTCAGAGGATTTTGCTTTCTGGCGGCTAAATATAGGAAATTATTGAACCTTATTGTGAAATAGGTTGGGCGATAAGATTGGACTTTGAAATATTAGAGTACCTACCTTGTAAAGCGAAATATACGGTACTCGGGCATTGCTAGATATTTAAACCATGTATTCTAATAAATATCAAAAATAACCAAAAAAGAAGTGTACTAAACATAAATGGCGAATCTATCGGAGACTAAGGGCCTTATCACACTTGCGATTTACAAGCGAAGCGTACGCGCGGCGTGTTCGTCGCGTGCCCGCAACCAATTCGCCGCGATGGTGTCGCGATTACACCGCGACCGCGTGACGAATACGCCGCGGCTGTGCACCGAGTTTGCCGCATCAAGAGTTGGTATCCATTATGTAATAATAAATCTTATTAGTGACTGTCCAAGACTCAGATCACTCTGAGCGATTTACTGACGGCTGCGCAGCGTATTCGTTACGCGATCGCGGCCAAATCGCAACGCACTCGCGGCGAATTGGTTACGGACTCGCAACGATCACGCTGTGTGATAAGGCCCTAAGGCTAGAATCGATCCCGAAAGAAACGATCTAAAAATAAAAAGAAAATCCGTAATAATTTTATTGAGATTACCATCAGGGTAAGGCCGCGGATTTTGACGAATTCGGAGCTTAAAATTTGTCTTGCTCATAAAACAATCCTGATAACATCTAGAGAACTCTGATCAATTTTAAAATATTCCCCTATGCTCAGTTACATGTAATCAAATGAAATAGCTAATGTAGCTCTTTATTTAAAATTAATAAATAAATATTTCTGCCAAAAACGTAACATAAGTCGAGTAATTTTTTCGACTACGAGTAATTAAAACCTTTTTTTTTCATATTATTAGACTTGTCAGCATTAAATGTTTGATTTTAAACCAAATTAGAATGATAAACGATTGCTTCGTTTATTAAGGACTTATGATATGTGAACAATTTTACTGTTTTCTTTCCCTTTACTTTTTGGGTCACCAATTCCAAACTTACGTTACGATACTTTCGTAACGCTTTTTTAAGGTCATATTTAAGCCAATGTTGGTAGAAATTTGTTTATCGACACTAGGAACTCTTATTCTAATAGGGCAACACCCATAGGCACACTCACTCCCATCAATTCGTTAACAAATGGTTGTCACAGTGCACTCTAATAAATATCTAAAGTGGTAGTGTGATTTTTACGGTAAGTAGTGATTATTATTAAACGGCTGTTTTTTCATACGAAGTGGTTTAGTTTCAAACGTCAGTAGCATGTATTATTATGTTCAGATTGCAATTATTTACCAAGATAATCAACCTTTTTTCAAATATACGTTACACTTATGTTACGAATACGTTACATTTTTACAAAACGTAACGTATTTTTTACGTTACGTAACGAAAATATGTGGTAAAGGGAAGTGCACACAGAAATTTACTGATTTCAATGAGTTTTATTAGATTTTGAATTACAGCATACTGTAACAAGTGTTTGCGAAACAAATCAAATTATTTTGTTATTTTAGGTATTTTGATTTGCGTTTTTTTAAGTAATTAGCTCTTTCCAGTGGGTAATTTTACCCCCCTAGGGCTAATGAAATACAGTATAATTTATTAACGCGTTTAATAGTGTTAATTAATAACAGTTCAATCTCCATTCAAGTATTTATGGTGATTTATTTAGTTTATTTAGTTCCAAAGATTATGGCATTAAAACATTTATAAATACTGTTAATTTAAGTAATTACTAAGTATGAGAAATTACATTATATGGGTTGATTATTATATCTGATTGAAACAACTATTTAGTGACAAAAATATGTTTTTTTTTACGACCTTTATTTAATCAGAGTTCATACCAGTATGAGCTGAGCTTTATAGTAACTTTCGTTGCGTTTTATGGTAGCGTAACGTATTTTTTTTATGTTATGTCTGTGTCACATTCGTCAAAATCCGCGGCCTTACCCATCAATGACTGGTCAATTTCTGTTAGAATCTACCAATATATTGATTAATTTCTAATTTAGATCATAAATGAACTTTGTTGAAGCATGTTATGACAATATGTGTACTTTACTAATTACAAACTATTTAATTATTAACTAATACATTGTCTTGACATCGTAACAAAAACGCGCCAACTCAGCATTTGCTACACCATTGCTACTGGCACTGGTATTCTGCCTGTGCTCGACGTAGGTAAATTTCCTCCCATATTTAAATAAGTAGGTAAATAGAAATTGAAGTGAATTTCATTTTCATGACCGTTTTTAGTTTCCTAGAAAACTTATCTACCCTAAGACCGCCAGATCTTTTGAGTTCGTGTCGTGATTTAAACCTGAGTTATAATTATTAAGTTTGAAATTAGTTCCGCTGCGGAGACCAACTTTCTTGGTTGACAGCGTCTCCAAGTTTTATGCTTCTTGTGTGGTGGTTCTTCATTTCATATAAGAGGCGTAGGCGTAGGTAAAAAACGTAGTAAGTCACCTGTATGTGGCTATAGGTGGCCGTGTGATGAATACATGTGTCAGGGTTACTAATGATTTACCAAAAATAAATTGCCAAAATTTCAGATCCCAAAAAATGTTTCCCAAAATTTCATTTGCCAAATAAAGATTTGCCAATATTATTTTTCCCAACGTTTTACTTAGTTTAATGTTATGGCAATGAATCACTTACCAAGTACTGTTTTGATCAATTTGCATTAAGTAAAATGTTTCAGTTGGCAAAACATATTTTACGCGAATAAAAATAAGGCAAATGATAATGTTATTTAATGGAATATTCAAACACAGTAATAATTATTAGTTTTTTCGAATACTAGCTACTATTTACAAGCGTTCGAGAAACTCTGCGAATGGGCTCTGGGAACTGGTCGACGAAGCCCCGCTGCGCGGGGCTTTTATTTCTGCTCTAAGGGATAAAAGGTACCTAACGAACCTATCCAAGTTAAGGTGGGGGAACTACAATTTGTTATTTTTTAATGCAGGGGGCTTCGCCCCCCGAGCCCCCTTGTGGGAGGCTTTGCCCCCCGGCCTCCCTTTTTTGGTTTAGCACAAATGAGGATGCGTAAACAATTAATTAAAAATACTTAAGTATTTTTTAGACAACGCTTTTCACTCCGCCCTAGCCTAGAAACCTAACCAATCCAAGTTGGTTTTGTCATAACAAGTAATTTGACTAAATGTTTATTGTGTAATTTTTTTTGCCTTAGTAAAACATTTAGCGAATGACCAAATGCTTAAATGTTAATTTTCGTAGTAATATTCTGCTTAAAGAAAATTTGACCAAATGAAAATATGCGTATTGTAAACTTGCCAAAAATAGCATTGACAAATAAAACAATTGCTAACATTTGTTTGGGTAATGAAATTTGACCAAATTATTTTTGGGAAAACGGCAGGCTCCCCATTTGTAACCACCCCAACTCTTCCTGCGGGTGTCGTAAGAGTCGACTAAGGGATTGAAGTGTCACTGACCATTCTTTGATAGAAGATTGATGATGGGCAGCAGCGTCATAATAATGGATACGTGGACACAGTCAAAAAGACAAAACAAATGCCTATATGGATATGTTACTACTATATACAACAGAAGCTTCTCGTTAACTTTTTTACCTTTAACGGTGTGTTTAAACCTGGGCCCTATTTGGAGCATTTCTTATAATACCACAAATCATTAAATAGAGGAGCAACTTTGCTCACAAATTAACTAAGTTCGTGCGCTAGTCGCCCAAATTGTCAGTAAAGCAATCACAATATCGTGTAATATAAATAATAATAATACACACACATCTCACACAAATCAACATAGTCCCATGGTAAGCTCCATTAAAGTTTGTGATGTACGATATAAACATATAGATACTTAAATATATAGCCAGCTATGCCCAAGGAACAAATATTTGTAATAAATAAACACACAAGTAATGCCCTCACCAGGATTCGAACCCGGTACCACCATATTTTAAAGACAAACGGGCCTGATTCGCTTAAACTTACGTTTAATTTATATCCTAACATCATGCCCCAAACGTCAGGAAAGTTTGAACCGGTACCACCAGCTTCGTAGGAAGGGTCACTACCTACTAACTACAGCAAAATAACATGCCTGTAAAAAAATCATAAAAAATAAAAGTGTCACCAAAATGCGAGCAACTTTGCTCACAAATCCTCGCCTAAGTACGTACGTACGCTAATTGGCCCAAATTGGCAGAAAGGCAATTATGCACCCGTAATGGCCTAATGAGATCCGGCGTTACTCGACACTCATTAATTAGCCAGTAATTGATATCCAGGGAAGGATTATTAATAGGCATAAGGGTACTAAATTAATTAGTGCTTTTACGTGGAGCTTTGCGCCACTCAAATTAACGTGATTTTACTCTTTCAATATAATTATTAATTTAACAGCAAATTATATTTGTTGCATGAGACAGGTCGTTTAATGCAAAAGAAACATTGTTTACAATGCATATGTTTAGAAAGTGCTGTTATTAAGGGTAAACTTACGCATAGAAAATGTTTATTTTTCGCAAGTGTGCGTGAATGAATTATGATAGTACTTTCCCGCACAGTCGAGATAGTCTGGTTTTCCTCGCTTAATGCATTGTAAAATTTTGTATGATACACATGTTGAAATGTAGACTTTTTTCGGGACGAGTGTCGGGGAAACCCACACGAGTTAGAAAAAAGTGTACTTTCCACACTTGTATCATCTATCTATCTATCTATCTAAATAACTATGTTAGCCATATACGTTTATTCATTCCCTTTGACAATAAGAATATAAATAGTCAAAAGCACCTTGAACAGATCACGAAGATTTCTGTTATACCCTCAAAATCAAATCAAAATATTTTATTAGGTATCAAATTCTGTTTACATATAGGTATTTTGTTGCCAGCACCTCCTGGTAAGTATAGCAATACTTGTGTTAGGAGGCACCGCTCTTTCCTAACGGAACTTATTCAGTAACATTATCAGTATATGTTCGATCCCCACCTCGGACATAGGTGATCCTGGTCGTTTTTCTTTGGTATATGACATCTAATATTTACAATTAATATAGTATTAAGTAGTGTGACTACTCGAGAAAAATTAAAAGTACAAATCAAAATATTTAGTTAATAAATAATTTGATTTGTGCTTTCGCAATATGTTCAATAGATGGCAGCACCAGCTCTCTCTAGCTATTCTAGAAAACTGTAAAGTATTCTAATAGGAGGTGCAGGCATGTAGTGCTTGCCCTTAGAGAATGGTCAAAGGCGCCTAGCCTTGTAAGGGATTGCATATACCCGAGAAATTTGACCGGTGGTTGCTAAGACCGAGTGGCCGAGGGGTACAGGCATCAGCCGCGAAAGCTGAGTACGTGGGTTCGATCTCCACCTCGGACATAGGTGATCTTGGTCGTTTTTCTTTGGTATATGACATCTAATATTTACAATTAGTATATCATAACTTACAAAATATTTATAAATAACTATCAATTACTAATATTGGATATCGCCAAGATTATTATTACATCCAACTTTAGATTAAGGGTCGGATAGATGTGGGAAATTTTACAGATTCTGTCAAATTTCCCCATTTCGCACACACGCGCACTTCACGCACACTACCTCATTTTACCGAGCGGGGTCATTGAACCTCGGTGATTTTTTTTTATGAAAGCGGCCGAGTTTGTAATTTATCACTACCTCTTTTGAAAAATTACACTTGTCAACGTACTAGATGGTAAAAAGATAGAGAGGGATAGATTTTATGAGACTATCCTTGTCTTTTCGAGTCGTCTCAATGCAAAGCAAAAGACAGATTTAATAGGAAGAAGATAAAATGAGTGTTTTAAATCGACACGAGCTAGGAATTTCCTTTTCGCACGTGTATCATACGACGTTTTTCAGTACAGATGGCCCTCTGAAGTTTCTACCTGATAAGAAATGAGCCATTTCTCGCACCAGTGCGGCAAAAATCTGTACTAAAAATGGATTTTCAGTACAGATCAATCAATTTGTTACAGTCATCATCAGATATATCTGAACGACCACGGCACTCAAAAATATCTGAGCATGCACACGAACGCCATGATAATAGTGGCCTGCTCAGATATTTATGAGCACCCTGGCCGCTCCGCTATATCAGATGGTGACTGTACAGCATCGTATTCTGATTAGGAATTAGTAAGAGAAAAAAAATCCGCGTTAGAACAAAATGGCTTGGTTCGATAGTATGCCTGTTTGACCAACTGGTTGTAAGGCAAGCCATTAGTCCACTATAATAAAAAAAAATCTATTTTTCTGATCAGAACACGATACTGTTGAATATAGGCCCTAAGTATTCACTATCACTAGCTTTTCGTAGACATTCAACTTTCCCACTGCTGTGTGCGCCAAACGCACAAGAGTCCACCAACGATTGCAGTGCCAACGACGCACATTTGCGAGTCCATACTAATTTGACATTTACAGAGGTAAATATTCTAAAATTTATTTTTTATTTTTGGAGATTATTAAGAAGTTAAACCTGAACAATTGTTTAATGAGATTAATAAGTGTATAGATGTAATGCACAATCTCTTATTTTCGTATATTGAAGAAAAAACCCGATTCTATCTTCTCCACAATTTGTTTCAGTGCAAACGGTGAAGTAGTTTCCGTGAAAAGCCAAATGAATGGAATTATGCATTACATTTGTATAATTATTAATGTGACTTACCAGCAGTTATCAGGTTTAAGGGAGCTTATTTTACTAAATTAAATTGCATTCATTATAAAATAAAAATGCACATAGGTAAAACATTAAGGCATTTATTATATATTATTATCTTAAATGGTAATCAGTAGTTTATTTCAAGAATTACAATTACAACTGTAAATTGAAGAATTACAATTACAAGAAAAAAGTAGATGTTAAAAAAATATTACATTTACTAATTTAAATATTAGATGTCATATAGGTACTAAATAAATAAACAATATCGAAGTTCACCAACGGTGGAATTTGGAGAGTTGTCCTCAGTTTTGCGGCTGTTGCCTAAACCACTCGGCCACTCCAGTGGTTTAAGCATCAGCCACGAAAGCTGAGGACGTTGGGTTCAAATTCCACCTATGGCGTTGGTAAGCTTCGGTATTTTTTCTGTGGTATATGGCATCAAATATTTAACTTTATATAGGTATTAATCAACTTTTTTCTGTCTTTTATTACCATGGTTACGGTCGCCTGAGTCACGCTGGTTTTATGCAAAATTGTGCCCCTTAAAGTATGCAAAAACACATTTTTCTGGTGTTAATAAGGCCCTTCCTTAATGGGCCACCTACAAACATCCACTACATGCATGCTTGCATAATTTAAGTGGCATAATTTTGAATAAACCCAGCGTGACTCAAGCGACCGTAACCATGGTAATAACAGACAGAAAAAAGTTGATTCACCCAGGTACATTGTAGTGTTACTACCTACTTAAAAAATATTTTATAAAATAATTTGAGTTGTTCCACAAAAATTGTAACCGTTATAATGGCGGGACCAGATCCTGAATTCGATCGATTCATATTGCATTATTTACTAGTACTGAATTAGTACTATTTGGTACCTGTTGTAAAAAAAATTGTACCTCTTCAATTTCAAAGTTATAATATATTCAATCAGTCTGGTCCCGCCATTATAACGTTATAATGGCGGAACCAGGTCCTGAATTCTGTCGATTCATATTGCATTATTTAGTACTGAATTGATACTAATTGTTCATTTTACTAAGCGGACACGAAAAACCTCACGTAAATGTTATTTTCTTTTATCATATTTTATTTTTATTTGTGAAATATTATTCATCTAAAAATAGACAAATAATAAGTAATGTCTCAATTTAATATATTAATTATCGGCAACTACATTTTTAGACTACTGTTTGGCCACGAAACTTATGTTCTGCAAACTACTTTTTGACATTTTATAACTAGTTGCGAACTATACATGTTTGAATTTTTTCAATGATTTAGTTTTACGTCTATCGTTTTTTAAGTGTATCTTCACAATAGGCCATTGCCGCTATATGTATAGGATGGAGATGAAGACAATTTTATGGATGTCGTCTTTTTAAACAAATTCTATGATTATTTAATTAAATAGCTCTAATGTCTGACCCTTATGATGTGCCCTTGCCAAAATAGACCAAAATAACCAGTGAGAGATACTATGTCTTCGATAGACATCAAAGAACCGATTTTGGATGCAATATTTTCTATAAATATTCCCGCTAACTTGGCCCTGTTGCGAAATAGGAAGCAGTTAAAAGACCATATAATCAAATTGCCCGGCAAGCAAGGGCGTTCTTCCCGAAATTGTTTTTTTTTTTATGATTTTCTACTCGGGCACATACTCTTCTACGACAGCATGACAGTATTAGGACTGCGGTAATGTCATTACTATCATATTTTAGGTACCTTTTGTGGGCCACCAAAATGCGAAAATTCCATACTTTTTTAGTGAAACGACGTAAAGTTCAATAGCCAATTTTAAGGTATGCAACTAAGATTTCTGTGTTTAGACTTCGGTGAATCTTCAAGCATATATGACACTCTCTAAATTGTTTAATGATTTAGTATAACGTCGATTTAAAATTTCCTAGATATTTGCAATCTTTCACAGTGAATATTTTTTTGTACACCATTGTGCAGAATCAATTTACGATTATCAAATTGAATTGTCTTATCAGATATATTAATGGATACTTGAAAAGCAAACATATATCAATTGAAAAAGATGGATTTGCTAATTTCATGGCTGTAAACTGTTCATCGATCGATTTTAAAACCGATGTATAATAGACGTTTAAGTGTGTCCTCTTAGTAAAATGAACAGTCCTTATTTGGTACCTTTTGTAAAAAAAATAGTACCTCTTCCATTTCAAAGTTATATTTGAAATAGTCTGGTCCCGACATTATAACGTTATAATGGCGGACCCAGGTCCTGAATTTTGTCGGTTTACATTGCATTGTTTAGTACTGAATTGGTACTATTTGGTACCTGTTGTAAAAAAAAATTAGTACCTCTTCCATTTCAAAATTATATTTCGAATAGTCTGGTCCCGACATTATAACGTTATAATGGCGGGAAATAGTCTGGTTCAAATGGTCTGGCGGAACCACACTATTTCAAATATAATTTTGAAATGGAAGAGGTACAAATTTTTTTACAAGAGGTACTAAATAGTGCTAATTCAGTACTAAATAATGCAATATGAATCGACAGAATATGGACAGAATTCAGGACCTGGTTCCGCCATTATAACGTTATAATGGCGGGACCAAATTATTCGAAATATAATTATTGAAATGGAAGAGGTACTAATTTTTTTACAACAGGTACCAAATAGTACCAATTCAGTACTAAATAATGCAATATGAATCGACATAATTCAGGACTTGGTTCCACCATTATAACGTTATAATGGCGGGACCAGACTATTTCAAATATAACTTTAAAAAGAGGTACTTTTTTTACAAAAGGTACCAAATAGTACCAATTCAGTACTAAATAATGCAATATGAATTGACAGAATTCAGGACCTGGTTCCGCCATTATGACATTATAATGGCGGGATCAGACTGATTGAATATAACTTTAAAATTGAAGAGGTACAAATTATTTTACAACTGGTACCAAATAGTACTAATTCAGTACTAAATAATGCAATATGAATCGATCGAATACAGGATCTGGTCCCGCCATTATAACGGTTACCAAAAATTACATTTAGTTTCGCACGAGGTATCATTGTTGTTAATGTTATTATTATTACACAAGGTACATTTATAAATATTACATTATGTTGTGGAAACAAAGTAATTTTCCATAACTAGCTACGGCGGCTTCGCGTGGGCGGAATACTGCTACTAATATACTATTGTTCATTAATTATGCAGCCCCCGTATTGAATAATTATCTAATCTATCTGATTTTGATAAAAACGTCGAGAGGGTTTCGCAGTAACCATAATAATAGCGGGACCAGATCCTGAATTCGATCAATTCATATTGCATTGTTTTACCTTTTGTGAAAAAATAGTACCTCTTCTATTTCTAAGTCATATTCAAAATTATCTGCCATTTTGAAAAGAGAGTACCTATCTTTGAAGTTTCTATTACCTGCCTTTGAAGTATACATATATGGACTCATTGCCTATTTGAAAAGATCCATTTTAAAAATAAATTTCAAGTGCAATTGATGGCAAACGTACTTGTGAATAAAAAAATAAAAAATATAATATAAATATACACAGTTTTTATAGACGAACTTCATTACCATTGACAATTAAAATTATCACGTAGACATTTTATCTACGACGACACTGCCACCAAGTGGATGCCGCAAACTAGGCGGGGACGAGGCAGGCCCAGGCGGAGATGGCAGGACGACCTGGACGCCTTCGCCAACAGTTGGCCAGACTTGGCACCGAACCGGGAGCTGTGGAGATCTGAGGGAGAGACATTTGCCCAGCATTGGGACACGTCTACAGGCTAGGAAAAAAATCGATCCTGTTTCTGTTCAGGATCAAAAGCTTGTATAGACCCAAAAAAAGTTTTCGTCTAGAAAAGCCGCAAATCGAGATTTAAAATCCCCATACAATTTGTATGAATGTTAAAATAGTACATTTTGACACAAGTGCGAAAAACATGAAATTCGAAACGAGTGGCGATGTTTTGAATCGACACGAGTTACAAATTTCGTTTTTGCACGTGTCTCCTACGACATTTTTTAGTACAGATGGTCCTCCGAAGTTTTGGACCTGACGTAAAATGACCCACTAAAATACACCATACACCAAAAAATACACCATCGGTACTAAAAAATATTTTTTCACGCTTAATTTTTTTATGTTAATCGATTCCATTCGTATCCAGTACCAATAGTTTCTTAGGGGTCAACTTATAGCAATGTATAAAAAAGCCAAAATTTCAAGAAAACTGTTTTCATAGTTACATTTACTATGGAAAAAAAGTGAAAGTCTAATTACATCATATGTCACGATAATTATACCTCCTATGCTAAATGACAATAATACTTTGTGGAAACATTAGCTACATTCATTATCTCTATTTGCGGCTTTTCTAGTAATACATTTTTTTTGGTCTCATACAAGCTTTTGATCCTGAACAGAAACAGGATCGATTGGCATCAAAAAAAGTTTGTTAAAAAGGACAATTTTCTCGCAACCTGTATGATTTTTCCAAAATCAGTAAACGCCAATTTTCATTAATTTAAAATCGAGGAAAGTCTTATAAGACCATTTTCGCATAGCTACTCTGGATGTGGTAGCTGCCCTCACTGACCCAAAAATAATTTCTACCCTGTCTACACCGTGTTTTTATTGATTTCCGTTAAATTAAAGGGAAGCTTATTTAGGTCAAAAATGATCTATTTCTCTAAGAAACTAGTGTCTTAACACTTACTGTTATTGAGTTATTTAAAAAATAAGTTTAATGACTGAACAAGTGTATTGCAACCTTTATTACATCCTAATGTTACTTATTTTGACATGTGCCTTCACAGCAGCCGTCAGTCGCCCGAAATCTTATTTTTAAGGTTCTCTCACACTTACCATTACAATTATTATGTATGAAAACGAAAAAAAAATAGTTTTTTTCGAAATTAACAAAAGCCGATATACCAGGCAACTTCTATAAATGTTCCAAGTAACCTGTCCAATTTAACGGAAATCAATAAAAACACGGTATATATATTATCTACATATAAAAAAATAATACTTATACTTGCAAATGGAAATATTAGGGGCTTATATACGTAGCGGGTACGCATTTGCGGGTTGTAACGCACATAGCTTATTTTCTTTCTTGGTATAAACGACGTCAGTGTTCGTTTATTTCTTTTGTTCCCCACTTGAACAAAGCTGAAAACTTAGGAAAAAAAGTGTTAAAAAATCATAAGAAATTTACTCAAGAAAGACCAACCGACCTAACGAAATAATAGTAAAGGGTCATTCCAGGTGAAATCAACAAATCGAGTGTGCTGCATGGTTTCTGATTTGAATGAAAAAAAATGAGGATATACTTCATGGTGGCAGAGGTGCTGAACCACCACCAGTTTTCTTTTTTATCTTTTAATTTCCAAGTTTTGCCCTTTCAAAATTCAGAGTGGTGGGAAATTTCTAATTGTGGAAAAACAGACATAACTTTTTTTATATAAAAGGTAACGAAATAATTATTACTTTGTCATTATATTTTCAATAGAATTTCTCATAAGAAGGCTCAAAGTCACCCAAAGGGCAATGGAGAGGGCTATGCTAGGAGTCTCTCTGCGTGATCGGATTAAAAATGAGACCATCCGCAGCAGAACCAAAGTAACCGAAATAGCTCTCCGAATCGCTAAACTGAAGTGGCAGTGGGCGGGGCACATTGCGCGTAGAACCGATGGCCGTTGGGGCGGGAAGGTTCTTGAGTGGCGGCCACGTACCGGAAGGCGTAGCGTGGGTAGGCCCCCCACAAGGTGGACCGATGACCTGGTGAAGGTCGCAGGAGTCCGCTGGATGCGGGTGGCGCAGGACCGGTCATTGTGGCAATCTTTGGGGGAGGCCTATGTTCAGCAGTGGACGTCTTTCGGCTGATATGATGATGATGATGATGATATTTTCAATTGGGTCTTGAGCCAACCCTGGTGCATATCAAATATAATTTTATTTAAAAAAAATAAAGTACTTGCCGTGTTCATCTTGTAAAATAAATATAAATGTGTTAGAGCAACTACTTGTAATAGAAAAATATAAATGAAAATTGAGACTTTCGAAAATGCTCATGTTTGACTATAAAAAAATCAATGTGGAAGATAAAATATTTTTTTTATTTTAATCATAAATTATAGATGATATCTTCTTTAATTAGATTTCGAAAAAAAAAATTGGCTGTTTGCTGTTTTGCCTATTTTCCGAAGTACGAATTTTTAAACTACTCATCTAGTGCATTTTTTCTCTTGTTATATTTATGCAGATTACAATATAAATATGACCTTAAACTTTTAAATGCCTATGAATTCAATGAGAAAATATTGAATTAAATCCAGGCGATTGAAATTGACTGTAAAAATTTGAATCATGCCCGTTGATTACCACAAAAAAAAAATTAACCACGTATTTCTAACTGCATTTAGAAAATATAATGACAAAGTAATAATTATTTCGTTACCTCTTATAGAAAAAAAGTTAGGTCTGATTTTGTACAAGTAGGAATTTGACCCCACTCTTAACTGTGAATGGGCAAAACTTGGAAATTAAAAGATAAAAAAGAAAACATTGTGGTGGTTCAGCACTTTTGCTACCATGAAGTATATCCTCATTTTTTTTCTTTCAAATCAGAAACCTCCTGTTCCTCGCTATAGTGAGGGGAAAAGTTTTGTGTTACACACGAGAGCAAATGTATTTTACTTCTCGTAAGTTAAAACACTTGCTACGCTCAGGTTTCTATTTTAAAACCACTCGCTTCGCTCGTTGTTCAACTATGTAATCCTTTCGCTTGCTCGTGTTTTTACACTTTGTACCCTTGTACAACAAATAACTATTTCTTTATAGAAGATTGATGATGAGCAGCAGCAGCACAGCATCGTCACAGTGGACAAATTACTGCGATCGCCAACCCTTTTGCCAGCGTGGTGATTATGGGCATTTACCTCATAATGTCCAATACGCATAGTTAATAGGATCACCTTGTATATTATTCTATCCATTTATCGGCCTGATTAATATGTACACTACACAAAGTTGCAAATTTCTACTTCTAACGGTTACTTAGTTATGCTGCGGACAGACAGACAGATAGACAGACAGACAGACAGACAGACGGACGTAGCGAAAGTATAAGGGTTCCTTGTTTACTACGGAACCCTAAAATCTCGTGTCGATTTAAAACATTCCTTTCGGTTGTGTTTTCTTTTATCGCCAACCTTTACTTTTTTCACACTTGTATCGTAATGTCATCATTATCATCATATCAGCCGAACGACGTCCACTGCTGAACATAGGCCTCTCCCAAAGATTGCCACAATGACCGCTCCTGCGTTACCCGCATCCAGCGGACCATGGGGCAAGAAATATTTTTTGTGTTTAGCGGTTAATTCCGAAAACGTTAACTTACAAAAAAAAACTCTTTAGTAACCCGAATTTTTCTTTTTTGGTGTGACTGATATGTAAGTATACTTGTACCAAATTGCAAATTTGTTATACTAACGGCCTATGAGCTATGCTGCGGACAGACAGACGGACAGACGGAAAGACGGACAGACGGACATGGCGAAAATATAAGGGTTCCTCGTTTACCACGGAACCCTAAAAAGGTTGGAATACATTTTGGGTCTATATCGGGTGGCATAATTTTTTCATTTCAAAAAATTTGTCTCATACCAACTTTACGCCGAAAAATGAATGGCCTAAACATTGTTGCACATATTTTTGTTTTGCCGAAATTGTTGATCCTAACTTGGTTGTTCCTAAATATCGTTTGTCCTAATGATTTTCGTGTCTAATGTATATGTATCGAATAATAATTGTGCAAAATTGTGATGATCCTACTATTTAATGTACTAAAACTAACTACCTTTAAAAAAATATTTTCCTTAAACTTAACCCTCCCTTAAACCACCCAACCCTGTTGCCCAAAGAATTTTAGTCATCAGTACGGATACGGACCTGGGAACCGGTCGACGAAGCCGGGACTTCTATTCCTGATCTAAGGGATAAAAGGTACCTAACGAACCTATCCAGGTTAGAGTAGGGGAGGTACAGATTCATTATTTTCTAATACAGGGGGCTTCGCTCTCCCGTCGCCCCTTTTTCGGGTTTACAAGAATGAGGATGGGTAAACAATTATTAAAAATTGATTAAAAATACTAAAGTATTTTATAGACTACGCCTTTCACTCCGGCCTATCCTAGAAACCTAACCATTCCAAGTCGGTTTTACCCTGGCTTATTACTTGAACATTATTTTAAACCATTCACCATATTGTTAATATGCTTTTCTCAATGAAATATCGGACATAACAATTGTAGGCGCAAAGAAAATTGACAGTTGAGCAGTAGGAAAAACAATATTAATCACAATGAACATTATGATTATTAAGCTTAGGTAATTCGACGTTCGAGTAATCAATATTAGGATAAATATAGTGTAGGTGTTTTAAATCTGTATGCGCAAAATAAAGTAGGCTAAACGAGTATGCCATTT